>JAWWEQ010000055.1:26163838-26211054 GCA_035583055.1 Torymus tubicola
TCTCTCTCTCTCTCTCTCTCTCTCTCTCTCTCTCTCTCTCTCTCTCTCTCTCTCTCTCTCTCTCTCTCTCCCTTCCTTCAGGTTATTACCCTTTCTTCACCCTTTTATACTTTCACGTATTATATATAAAATTTTTATAACAAAAAAAATTGACTTCTAATTCTATTAAAACGAAATATATCCATCCTGAGAGGCAACACAAGTTTTCAACGTTCGCCCTCTTATATATATATATACGCGCTGATACATTGAAAGCATATCAGATTCTCTCTCCCTTTGCATTTCTCGACATTGATAGATCTGATATTTCTTTACAGCGCAGGGTACGAGGGCTTTCAGCAAGAATTTCTTTTTTCCTCCCGAAAATGCAAAAGATAAATTTAATTTTACGCGCGCGAGCGCATACGCGAACATAGAAACCTGCGAAAATCTTATAGTAACTCTCTAACTTTCGTCATCATATACAATAGGATGAAAGAACACGCGCGAGAGAGAAGAGCTTTCAAAGGATATCCGTGAGGAGTTGCGCAGCGACGAAAGCAGTGAACCTCGCGGATTAATTTATCGTTTAATATTATATATACGCATTAAAGTGAGCTCGCGCACGATGTATTTTACGACAGTTCTTTTCGGCCTCCCGGCATAAATAACCTCTCCCGAGAGTGTCGAATTATCAGTATATATATAAATAAACTGCAAGCCCAGCTACACTGAGAGAGAGAGTGCGACGATAAACTATTTATTAGGCAATTGATATACTTCGGTTGTCCATTACTCCAGCATAATTTATTGATATTAATGGGCTTAATGTATATGCTGTGCGCTTTTTGAATATAAACTCAATTACTCGTACAGTTACCCGATTTATCGTAATAATAATTTTGTAAATTTCAAAAATATACGAATGAAATAAAATAACAAATTTCTGCTTCTCACATAGGCAACAAGAGTTTGGCAGGGACGAGAAAAACCAACGTGGCAAGGAGACACGGCTAATTATTGTCGTGGGGTTGCTAGCTGTAGCTGTGATCGCGTTAGTTGTCACGCTTACATTACAGATCGCCGTGTATGGTAAACAGGAGTACAAGGAGATGTGTCAGACGGAGGAGTGTATTAGGACGGGTAAGTGCAAATGATGATTGTATATTATTAGATGTGGATTTTTTTTCCAGGTTAGTGGGTTAAGGTTGTTCTTGGGCACGAAGTGTATATTAGTCGCGACGAGTGGTTGTTAGTGGTTTTGGATTTTAGCGAGGACGATGGTGTAATGGTGGGAGGAGGGAGGGTTTGTTGTAACAGGAGTTAATGATGGTATGATGTTAATTGCTACTATGATTATTAATAAGGCGGCGTTGTTTACAATACAATTTAGCTAAGTAGGGAAGTATAGCGGTAAATTATTGTAACCTGTTTATTTGGTATTATTTTATTATAGGTATATTCTATCGCGTACCAAAATTATATTATTTTCTATATAAATTATATTACTATAAATGAAAAATACAAAAATTTTCTTTTTATCAACCGTACAATTACAATTTCGCTCTACTTTGGTTACATTACAGCCGCGCGAGTAATTGAGGGCTTAAACCGCACGGTTGAACCCTGCAACGACTTCTACGAGTTCGCCTGTGGCGGCTGGATTGCCAAACATCCGATACCTCAGAGTCAAACGTCTTGGGATCAGCTGAGTCTACTACGCGAGGAGCTGTTAAAAAATCTGCGCGTTTTACTCGAGGAGACGGACAGAGACGATGAGCCACGCTCGGTGCGGCTGGCGCGCGCGTTTTATCGTACTTGCATGGATACAGGTAAAATGATTAAAATGTATATATACGCATAATAATAATAATAATAATAATAATATTATTTAACGATTCTAAAAAGTTGATGAAAAAGAAAATATATAGCATTTGAAAGAAGGGATGCTTTTGAAACATTAATGTTATATATACACTCGCAATGACTGGTAGTAGCAAAACATCTTTTTTTTTAATTCAACCATCCTATTTATAATTTTAATAGTTAATTTTGTACAACAACAAATTATTTATTTTGTTATAATGAAATTTGAAATAATTAAAAGACTATGACATAAGTTACACTTTCAATAAACACGTTGTTGTTCATGCGTATAAATTATGTTATTGTAAGTAAACGGCGTTTTTAAAACATGAATTATATCAATAGAATATAGAATACATATATAATACGAGTGCGCTCCAAAATTGCTATAGTTTAAAACGTTAACTCCACGGAAAACGCGTGTAGCGGTTCGCGATTCTGAGAATCGTACGACGGTTGGCGCGTCGCGCGTAGAACAAACTCGGATACGTTGTTCACGGAATTACGGTAAATTAAAAAATTACAAAGAGATATATAGAAATATATATAGAAATATACAAATATATAGAAATATATAAAGAAATATATAAATATATATAAATATACAAATATATATTTAGGAATATATAAATTTAGAAATATATAACACTACGCGCGAAAAACGCCAACCGTTACACACCATTCTTAGAAAAATGAATTTCCGCCCCATCGTACAAGAGTATTAATTTATTCATTATCGTTCAACGATATATATATATATATATATATATATATATATATATGCAGTTCTAATAAATTGAACGTAAACCTACTCACCTACACGTCGACGTCTATTTATGCGTCTTGGTGGTGGTTGTGCTATAATTTCTGGTGCTGGCAACAATGCTTGTTGTGGTTTTTGTTCTTCCATTTCTTCTACACGAGGTGGTTCTATTGCAGCCGGGGCTGATCGGTTCCGCCGTGTCTTGCGACTGACCATTGTCGAATGTCGATCGAATGCAATCGATGGCTTTTGACTTCGCGTCCTTAGTCCTTTGCGAATGCCGGGAACGTTGACGCCTGATCTGCAAAATGTATGGGGTCACGTGCGCACGGCGGCGCGGCGCAGCGCGCGCAGTTTTTTTTTTTTGACATACTTAAGTATTGGCGGGATGTTTTGTGACCATGGTTTTCAGTGTAATGTGACGGTTATGAATTTGTAAGGGTGATGATTGAAATGTTTATATATATATATATATTTTTTTTTTTTTAAATTGTTGTGGAGGTTATTCGAAGCATATGTGATTAATTGATTTAGGATTTAATAAAAAAAATTATGTTATAATAATAAAAAAAAAGGAAACAAATATTTTAGAATTGAAAGGTTCAGAAAAATTTTTTTAAACAAAATTTTATTAAAATATTGAAAAATGATCTCATTCATAATTTTTATCAAAAAGAATAAGTGATACAATTTAACAAATTTTAAACATTTTCAATTGTATCAAACGGATCATATAAACAATTAATTTTTTTCCTACTATCAAAATTTTCAAAATTATTACATTTTCTCAACAATTATCTTCTGCTAAGAACCAATAATTTTTAAACTAAACCAAACCACTTTCTACCCTTAAAACTATGTCAACTGACGTTGCGGGAAAAACTTCATAAAACCTACGCGATCCAGATGAACTTGACTAACCACTTTCCCAAATCCCCCGGATTTTACATCTGCTCGCGCGAATATCTTAATTAAAACGAACTTTAATTAAACTTGTCGCCAGTTATACACACACACACAAACCTATCCACAGATATACATATATATACAGAACGATCGTGCGGCCAAATACCGGACCTTCCGCTCATTTTTTTCTCTCTCCTCTCCTCTCCTCTCTTCTTTCGACAAACAATTTACCAGGCTGTTTGACTTGACTAAATTAGTTTCTACCCACCGTTTGCGCGCACGCCCATACCTCCCCCGATTTAATTATTCCGTGCCTTTGACGTTCAACTTTTCTATGGACGGCAATGCGGAAAGAGACTTCATTGCAACTGCGGCGACGCTCTGGCAATCGACGAATTAACGCGTTCGGTGCGTTTTTAAAACTCAAAGGGATATTGCGAGCGAGCGAGCCGTAGTCGCTTCTCTCGCGGTTTAATCTCATTGCGAGTTATGTAATCGTGCGGTTGTTGAAGTGCCATTCACGTGGTTTGCTTATGAATATTATATACTTTTGAGTTGATGAGTTGTTAATTGGTTATGAAGCACGCTTGTGAAATTTTAAGTAAATTTATATTTTTTCTGCTATACGGTTTCGCGTGTGAAAGAGATGATAAACATTTTACTGTATATATAAGCTAACTCAACTTAAGTTTTTAATTATTTTTTCCCGAAAGTTTTAATTCTTAAAATTATCCGAACAATTTCCATAACATACAACATACAAAGTTTTTATAACATATTTTACCCATAGTTTACAAATAATGTTTTTAATTTTTAGCCCATCACGTGCAATTTTCCCTGAAAAATTGAGCAATAAAACGCGTGCGCCCTATACGTTTATCGAGGCATTGCATACTCTGATAGAAAATACAAAAACACCCGCGTAGTATCAACACGACGACTCGCGTATACCTAAAAAAAAAGGAGAAAAACATGAAAGAGTATAACAAACGTAGCTTCGCTACGTATACGCGACGACTGCATAGGGCACCTCCCCTGTGTATTCAAGTTACGGTCTTTATTTCACTCGGTGCGAGCTATCTCGAAAGTAACTTAACAACGTGTAAGAGCAACGTTTAGAGACGCGACAATATTTGTGTTGTAAATACGGGCTTTTATGAGGAGAGACCCGTTCCAGTTTCCTTTATATTTCGTCGTATATAGTATATATATACAACGTTAGTTTCCCGCACCCGCGCGCGTGTTTTCGGCTTTACCGCGTCGTTGTATATATACCTCTACTTCCGTATAGATATAAAGTGCAGCACGCGAGAGCAAATATAAAAACTTTTTCACATTTTATTGCTACGGAAAATATAACAGTTATAAGAAATTTAATTCGCTCGGTCTCTTTTTTCCCCCCAAAGTTCTGTATACTTTTCTTGATATATATATATATATGCATAGGAATTTGGAATTCGAATGGCGGCAGTGGTATTATTTTTTACATAGCAATAACAACAGTTTGTAACTTTTGTTATTTGTTCAAAACGTAAAGTGACAGCGATGATTTTACACGTTATATACCGAGAAATCGACGAGAACAAAGGCAGACAGAGAGAGAGAGACTTTATATATCGCGAAAACATGTCATTATACAAATCGGCGAGTATAATCGCAAAGAGATAAATCACAAAGGATATACGTGGAATTCCAAAGCCAGTGCTCGTTTCGCCGTTTAATTCCAAAGCAGTTATCAGACGCGGGAGATTTAAAAAAAAAATAACACAACAACTCTATCGTATCGTCAGAGGCAATCAGATGCGTGCGGAGGATCGCATATCGATGGTAATGAGGTAATGGCAATGCGCGCGATGACGTACATCAATAAGAGGCGACTATGAGCACTGATTATACATATATACATATTCTTATTCGAATCCATAAACCTTATAATGACTAGAAAGTAATTTTTTGCTTTTAATTTTCTTTTAAAAAGTACATTAAACCTTATAATATCGAAGTCGTTGGATCAATACTTAAAACATAAAGACACAAAGCACAGTAGCCAATCTCCCCTACCATAAATCACTCTAATCTACCCATCAGTTTATATATATACATATATATACGAGAGGGGATCGACAGTATTGTTAATTATGGTACGCGTGCTTTGAATTTTTTCCTATATACTCTCCCGCGAATCGACGTATAAATTGCACTCGTAACCGCTGGCGCATTTGCGTCTATAAATCAGCTGACGCTCGAAGATATAACGCCGAGGATGCGTACGCACATACACACATATATTCGAATTCATAAATCGCACGGCGCGTCTTGAAACGCGATATCTCCGAAATCGATCGAAGTCGTCGTATATACATATACACACATATATATATACAGAATTCTTATATAGCGTGCCAAGGAATGATCAATCGAATTTCCTCGTTATATATTCTATTTTCCGCATGCGCTGACCTATATATATATAAGGAAATTCGGAACCTCAAGTAAAACGATGAGACATCAAGTGTTTCTACATCGGTATATATGCCATTAAGAATGATTAAATAACGCGTATATGCTGTATGTATACATATATATATACGTGCAGGCTTTGTAACGTCAATGTATTGTGTACTTGTTTCTGCTCATTAACCATCGCTCGCTCCCATTATCGGATTACCACGCGACTATGCAGTCTGATGCCACGCGCTTACTGACAGGCACATTACACGTCTTAGATATATATACCGAGGACACTAAAATACCTTCGAAGTGATGAAATAACGTTAAATCGTTGATATATATATTGGTGATGTAATAAAATGACCAATTTTCAATTTGCGCGTCATCGACTTGTCAACGATTACCTCTTCGTGGATTTTCTATTAAGTACAGGGTATAGCGAAATCCGATACAAAACCGAAACGAAACGTGCGGCAGTAGTGGTGAAGTCTTGGCACAGTTGGATATCCTCTACATAAGTAATGGCCAATCTTCGGCTCGGGTAAATCCGATCGCGCGATCTCGAGCGATGTTCGGGCCATGTATATATATATAGAAGGTTCTTGGAAAGAATAAAGCTGTCGTGGCGATTAAGATGTCGAGTGTAATAGGGGGTGCGATAAACTTTAATAGAGAGAAAAAAAACAGGGTGTTGTTAATTATTAGGTAGAGGTTGTGGTTTTTAGGAGATGTTAATTATTCATTTCCCATGTTTACGTATATTTAGATGAGACTTTAACGATGAAAATAGAATGGTTACACTGAGAAAAAAGTTAGGAAACATTCCAAATGTTTTTAGAAAAATTACCATAATTCTAGTAAAGCCACCACAGACTGTAAACACCCAAAAAAATTACCATAATTTATAGGAAATTTTTTGGGTGTTTATAGTCTGTGGTGGCTTTATTAGAATTATGGTAATTTTTCTAAAAACATTTGGAATTTTTCCTAACTTTTTTCTCAGTGTAATTTAAAAAGTTACATGCAGAAAAGTATATGCCCATGATGTAATTGCCATAATATCTGAAATTTAATCAGCAATCTTTAATGAAATTGAGGCGAGCTAAATTAAAAATAAATATTTGATTTGAACTTTGAAAGTTATTATATATTATTGATGTTAATTTTTAATTAAACAAATTATCAACAAAAACTATATATATATATATAACAAAACCATTACTACAATTATCTCTTTACCTTTCTCACTCAGCGAGCGTCGAGTCACTGGGCCTCAACCCAATCTTCAGTGTAATGGACCGTTTGGGCCTACCTCGCGAACTACCCTTAGACGACGCAACAGCTCCAGACCTCGACCTCGCTCAACTATCAGGTCGTGCACAACGACTCCTCGGCCTCAATCTACTGCTCAGCTTTTACATTAGCGAGGACGTCAGGGACACGACGCGCAACCGAATGATGGTACGTATATATATGCAACCCGTGCGCATTGAATATTACAACAATCCCCGTTGGGGGAACCCGTAGGTACAGCAGGAGAAAATTTCAGTGAGCTTGCTCTACGCGTGGAATGGTGATTTAAAATGCCGGCGTTTTGACGAATTTAAAAGCTATACCTATATATATATAACACGCGAGGAGAGAAGAACTAGAGTTGTGGAAATATAGATGGTAAAAGGTAGACTGGTTATACGAGGTTCCTGCGCTGTGTATAGAGGATTGTGGTTGGTGTATAGTGGCGGTTGGAAAATGAAGGGAGGTTTTGGAATTAGGAAAGTGTAAGGTGCGGTGGAAGAATTTGCAAAGTGGTAGGTAATAGATTGTGATGTGTTCGGGGTCGCGGAATTTTACGGTAGCGGAATTGTGGTAAGGAAAGAAAGTTTATTTTTTTTTATTTAATTATATCGAGAAAATATGTGGGTTTTTAAGTTACTTTTTGAACTATTGAAAAAT
This sequence comes from Torymus tubicola, assembly GCA_035583055.1. NCBI lineage: Eukaryota > Metazoa > Arthropoda > Insecta > Hymenoptera > Torymidae > Torymus > Torymus tubicola. The sequence continues at coordinate 26,171,757 of JAWWEQ010000055.1, forward strand.
AATTATAGTTTTTGATAATAAAGTAAATAACAAATGTTAAGGTTTTGAATTTTAACATCTCAGTATTATTTGATTTTCTTAAAATCTTCAAGTAATACATGTGTATAACTTCTCAAAGCTGACTATGCACCAACTATACCAACCTACCAAACTCAAACCCAAACATTGACAAAAAACAAAACCCTCTACTGCCCCTACCTCTATAACAAAACAAGGTAACAGCCGTTCACACCACATCGTCGCCGTATATATACGCTCTAAAAACCGCAATAACGCACCGATCGTGCAACTCTACCAAAAACCTTTCTCCCTCTCGCGTTCGACTCAACGGGATATTTATATCTCCAGTTGCCGCGGGGATTCCCTGGGACAAAGTTATTAAGTGGCCGGTGTTATGTATATATATATATATATATATATATATACGCACACAAAAGCCGCGATGCACAGGAGGCGAGGAAGTTTCGCGAGGAGTATAGAGAGGATGATGCCCCTTCCGTGTATATATCTATACCGTCTGAATGGAAATCCACGGAGCCGAAGTGCGCGTCACGGTCGATCGACTGGTAGTTGTCGGGAGGGGTTGAAGGGGTTATAAGATGAGATGTCGAGGCTTTTGACGGACGCGTGTAGGGGATCATAAGGATGAGAGAGTTAACAGGGGGGGATTTGAATTAGCTGTAAAGATTTAAACAATAAGGGTTAAAGGTATACGAAGATAAAACCTTTTGACAAATATGGATAGTATTTTAGAAAATCTAGTAATTTGACAATATCAACTTAAAATACAAATTTTTTATTACGACATGGTAAAAATTACTAGAAAAATAGTAAAAATGACTATATTTCTACGTAAATATTTGTATTTTTGGTTGGTATTACCAAATTACTAGAAAACATGAGAATTTTTTTTATCAGTGTATAGTCGATTATTTTACATTTAATAAAAAAATGTTACTATCTTTATTAAAAAAAGGGGACAAACATATGACATACTTTCTTTTTAATTAGATGGAACAGGTATCAGCGGGCTTCAGCGAACGTTACCTCCTCGACCCGGAACGTTTCCAGTCTGAGCTCCAGGAGTACAGGCGCTACATCAAGTCTATGGTGGAATTGATCGGAGCGGGTGAGCGTAGCGGACAGCTTGCCGATGAAATTCTCGACTTTAGTACGCGGGTCGCCAGGGTAAGTCTATACAATATGCCTCTCTGTTTGTTGTGCGCGCAAAGAGGATTTTAAGAGGTCGAAAAAGATTGAAGTATACGTCTAATGAAGAGAGATGAGGTATTATTGAAGTGCTATGTGGTGGTTTTGGAAATAACGCATAAAAAACTTTTGCTGACAAATAAAGTAAACATTCTTATATCTACGGTTACCGATATATAAGTAAATTTTACCGTTCCAAGCACGCAATTCACTAAAGTCATATATATATGTATACACACGCGAATCTCTTGCATATACACATCCGTAGAGTCCCATCTAAATATCCACAGTACAATGTTATCCTTCGATTTTTCCCTAATCCGTGGATTTCGTAAAATTGAAAATACACATATAGCAGATATATATATTTAGAGATATAATATTCAAATTCTCGCATTCCATTTGCAAACGTCGAAAGAGAAATACTTTCCCCGCGCGAAATATAATCACATCAGCCATGTACGCGTTCACTCATATGTGTACATATATGCACTTCATGCGTTAACGTTGGACTAGTTGCGAAGTCATAAAGTGCGTTTTCATAATTCAAATGGAAACGTCGATAATTCAAAGCAACCGCGAGAGAGAGAACTGCAGTAGCCGAATTATCGAGATTCGGTACGGCTGCAATTATCGCGAAATTCCTATTATTCAATAATATAATTTGAACATTGTATTAGCTAATTGGCAAAAAAAAAGAACCAAATATAATCTAATTAGCTGCGTAGTGATTTGAGCGCCACGTTGATGAAAGACTGGATCCGGATAGAAATTAGGATTGCAATGTCGTATAGTAAATGACTAAATCATTAGCATTCTCATTCATTTGTAATATATTATATATACATATTAGTAATTATAATTACTTGAAAATTAAAAAAAAAAAGTATTTTCGTACGACTCGGTTAAAAATACCGTTATAGTGCGAGCTGAAAACACACATCTAAACTAATGAACAAACACGATAAAAGGATTTAGCAAGCCGAGGATACAAAGGTAACCTCGGCAAACCCGTACATCGCGCTTTTCTTTGCTTTGCAAATTCTACTTTTTACGGTTCCGCGCTTTTTCCATTTGAGAAAAAAGAACCTGCTACGATATATATACTCATATATGTATATTGTACCCGACAGATCCTCACAACGCCAGAGGAACGACGAAGCGCCAACCATCTTTTCCACGACGTCACCGTCGACGAGCTTCAGCAGCTGACGGACATGGATGCCCTCCAGGTACGTGCGAATATCGCATATTATTATTTCTTTCGAATCATTGAACAACGAGCCCAAGGCCGTCGTATACCCCGTATATCACACTTAATCACAATGGATTAATAACACTTGCTGCAATCAACACGCGAACAGTAATTTCCGTACCGCCTCATCATCATCATCACGCGTATCTCCGAATTACAGTAAAGAAACCGCAGATAAGTATACAAGAACGTACAGCCCGCTACGTTTTCGTGATTCACGAGCATAAGCTAACCGCGCGACGACCTCCGCGTTCTATATATATACATAATAAGTGTATGGTAGCTGCGAGATAGTTTATGATTGTATGACGATGTCGTAGTGGAACTGGACGACGTACTTGGGCAACGTCTTCAACAACACGAACGTGACGATCGTGCCGAACGCCGACCGAGTGATCGTCATGGACCTTAACTACCTGCAGAAACTGCCGCAGCTGCTCGCTGACACGCCGCGCGGAACAATTGGTAACGTATACATATTATAGTGTATATAAACATATAGTGGGAGGATTTTTTTTTCGTTCTTGAGGTCGCACGACGCTTGGTCTGCACGATTTTTTAGTTATCCCGGGGACGAGGAATTATTAGAATTACTCGCACGTAGGATGTAATTATGAGCTTAAAAGTGAAAACAAAAGTGTATGGCCGTGGTACATCACTATTGTATATGGCTGGTATATGTGACCATATAAGTTTTAAGTTGGTCTAGTATATGTAGGAAAAATTAAAAACGATAATAAACTATAATATCAGAAAATATTGTTACAATGTGTGAGATATATTAAGATATATTCTTTACACGTAATACATATATAGATAACACGATAACTATTGTTAAATTGAATTGTAGCCCTAATGCTAATTTAATACAGAAAAAAGATCTTGCACCCGTTCACACGAAATATTAGATATTTAGATGAATGATTTGCAAATGCGGTTTAACTTAATTATATTGATGGATAGCGGTTCTCTCACAATCCACGAACGCATTGTATGAAATTTGATTACGATTTATTGTATATGTAGTGTATGATTATAGGACTACAGAAAACTTCAATATTTAACATTATCGTTAATTATTTTAACAAACTTTTAAATATTTATATTTTAAGTATATATGACTATAATTATACAATAGAAATTATTATTAAATTATACTTAATGTTATTTAACATCTGCATGCTTTACAAGTCATTCATTGCTTTTGCTATAATTTTGAATCTTTAATCTTTAATAGTAAGTAGCAACTTTTACAGAAATATAATATTCATAAATTATTTTTTTCATTTGTACGAGAGAAAAGAAAGCATACATTTAAATCTTTTTTATAACAATATTAAAATGGCGATTAATATAGTGCCTCTTTTATATATCCATCAGAATTATATATGCAAAATATATATAAGAGGATATAATTTTTCTATGAATCGAGGTACTGATGTATACAAGTATCCACATTGTTATTTCGAAAGCACTTCATGCACAGAAAATCTAAGACAACTTTACATACTGGACATTTGGTAAATCTTTTTGCACATCTTTGTTTTTTGGATTTGCGGTCGCATTTACGACAGACATATCTATCTAGTCGTTCAGCATCTGTAACAATCAATAGAGACAATTAAAAATCATTCGAATGAAATCGTAAACGTTGTTAATATTTAACTTACGACACTTTGAGTCTTTTGAATACGCAGTGTAGATGTGTTCGAAAAGCGAATTTCCGACCATAAATAAATTTCTATCTCCTGTAATGAAAGATTAATATTAAAATGTATATAACAAGAAAATAAAAAATATTCGACATACGAATTTCTAATTAAAGGTAAATTAATGAATTGTTAAAATAAACATGTAAATTTGTAATTAGTAATTAAAAATATCAAAAATATACATTACCAAACTTTGTTGTGTACGTCGGCATTTCTTTCTTAACTTTGGGTTTGACTTTTTTATCGAGATTTTCTTGTAAACCTAGAATAAACATACATTTATTATAATATAATCATTTAAAATCATTTTCGATTTAAACACTTACGTGCATCATTCTCATCCCAGTCGATGTTAATTTCTTCTTTTACAATGGCATTCGGAATTGTGGATTTGATGGTACCAGTTTCTGAAAAACAAATAATAAATTAATAAAACTTTTTCCAATCATAATAGACAACAGAATACTTATACTAATGAAGCAATGGAAAAAAATTTTGTTTAGTATTTTACTTCGCATGTAATTTATTAATAAATAATTTCTTAATATTAAATATAATATATAAATAAGTAATACAATACAGTAATTAAAATTATTCATAAAATCTTTCACAAGCCATTGTCTTTTTCTCAAGAAATTTTTTGAACAGCCGAAAAACTTATTTTGCTAATGACTGAAAAGAAAAAACTTATGATCAGTATTGAATTTTTAATATTCTTCTTTACCTAAAACACAACATATACTGCAATGTATGAAAAACGTTCTATACTTTATAGCCTAGGTTACGCATTCGTAAATTTAAAATATTGAAATTTAGTATCCGATATTGAGCAAGAATTTCATGGAATATTCAGTGAGAAAGTATAGAAAAAATCGTAAAAATATGAAATACAAGAGTTCATCTCAACTTACTCTACATAAATAAGGCAATAAATTGCACTAAGGATATAGGCTATAAACCCTTTAAAGCTTTGAAATCAAAACTACTTTTTACTGCCTAACTTTTGCGCGCCTTATTTCCCTGCATATAAAATTTAGAAATTCTCGACACTTTTATTACAATCTCCAAGTACAATAAACATAAAAGTTGACTTATAAATTAATATTTATTATCAAAATTATATATCATTAGTGGAAACGTCGTCGTTATATTATCAAATGGGAATGATTTTTAATCAATGTAGGTACTTATAAATTATAATAATTAAACAAAATAACAATATGCATGTTACAAACGCTTATTATACAAAAAAAAAATACAAATTTTAATGTAACAACAAAACATAGACAAATCTATAGAAAAAGAAAAAACTGGAAAACTACGCAATTTCCAAAAAAACGCTTATTTATAACTAACTGACATTTTTGAAAAATAAAAAACTAGTTTTAACATAATATTATCAGTCACAAAGGAATACACTATAGCAAAATTATTTCGAACAAAAAATACATTATCAGCTTTATACAATGTTACAAGACCAGACATCCAACGACTACATTATTACAAAACTCCGATTTTTTACAATTCACTCCAGAGCAGAATGACAACTTTGTCATTGCATTTCCAGCTGGTCAAAATTAAGTAACTGCTAATGATAACTGACGCAGGCATACATCCTAAATAGTTGCCGGCACACACACATGTTTCCTGAAATATCTCCTGGTGTATGCCTTGCCGCACTTGTCACACTTGTACCTCTTCACTTCCTCCTCTTCCTCTTCCTTTACTTCTTTAATCACACCGGTGCAGCGGCCAAAGCGCACGTGTTTATAGGCCGAGCGCAAGGACTTGTAACGTCGGGAACAGCAGAGAGAGCGCACCCCCAGGGCGCCCTGACATTTAGCGCAAAAACGGCGAAGTTCGGGTGACTGAGCTGCTGGTGGAACCACTGTTTCGGCGTTGCAGGATAGACAGTAAAGTAGCGCTAGGCCGTCCCAGCCTGAAAATAAACGTTGGATTAAACAAAAGTAGATCGATAGGTGGATATTGATATAAGTAGAGACTCGAGAGGTTTACTGAATTTCTCAGATTTCTTGTGAGACTGGGTAGATGTGACCTGGCCGTCTAGGTCGCCAAGTGGTACAGGTACACCGAGAGCATTGTCCAAAAGGTCCAGAAGTACGTCGTCTAAAAGTACGTTAAGGTTTCTTTAGATTTAGATACATAGTGGTTTTATGAGTTTAATGGAAAGCTGGATGATTTGAGTTAGCAATGAGAAATACCAAAGCTATCTAACGGCAGGCTCACGTCATTGAACATCCGCAAGTCCATAGGTTCCATCAAATTATCCGCCGTCTGCGCCCAAAATTCTTCGGTGGCGAATAAGTATTTTAATTGATCTGGCAGATCTGTAATTTATGATACCTAAAATATAAATGGATATTTTTTTAATTAGTAAATAGACCGTAAACAAACTCACGTTTGAATTTTGATGGTTCTTCAATTGCAGTATTAATCCGGTTCTGTATAACGCATAATGGACCTTGCATGTTAACCATATTATTTTCTGAAACATTAAAAAAAAAATTGACAAGTTATTTTTTGTAAACATTGAAAATTATTTGACAGATGTTATATATGATGAGATAAATTGAGTGGATAGTTTTCTAATTCATATACACACCTTATAATAAATTCACTATAGTTGTTGTTAATAATACAATACATGAAACATTAATTGAAATAATAAAAGATATTTATTGTTTGAAAAATAATTGAGTACATATGTTTAAAAAGGAAATGACACACAAATGTATTTATAGGGTACCATTTAACATTTGTAATTACAATAATCATTTTGTTTATATATTTTGTTAATACAAAAAAATTAATCATAACTGCACATGTGCATGTTTTGCAAAAAAAGTATCGATTGTACAATTTTTCATGTTGATATTTTTATAATTAACATCTAATAAAAAAAAACTAAAAATTTTTATCCATTTAAATTTTCTAAATTCATTTAATGATCATAGTATAATTAGCCTAATAGAAACTTAAATTAATAAGTTATTAAAATTTTATTTTCTAAATGAATTATAAAAATCAATTTTAAAAAAGTTCTACCGTACATGGTTTTTTACGATTTTTATGTCGCTTAAAGTGCCCTATATTTGATGTTGTGTATTTGCAAATACCACATACATATTCTAGTTTTTCTTTACAAGTTCTCTGACGATGGACGCTAAATTTTTTGTAAAGTTTGAATGTTGCCTTGCATATTTCACACTGGTACTGTAAAACTTCATTACAGTTCATACATTTATCATAACTTTTTATTTCATTTGTAACCAATGATCGGCGGCATTGTACACAATAAGATCTTCCTAACATGGCTTTCATTTCTGAAAAAAGAATAATTTAAATTAGTAACATAGTGTTATATACTACATTATTAACTATAATTTTTTATTTTAAACTAAGAGCATTATTTATGTTTGCATAAAGATGTAAAGAGATTACCTATATTATTTTTTGGAATATGAATATACTTCACATCCTCATTATCGTCATCTGGAATTTAAATTTAGTTTTTAGATTTGAATATACCTATCAAATTGTCAAAAATGATATAGTAATTTATACCTGAAGAATTTGGAAATTCTAAAGATTTTGATTTTCGTCTTGGCTTGACATCTTCTTCCTCATCCAGTTCTTCCTTTATTTCTTCTTTTATTTCTTCTTGATCTTTATCTAAATCAGTTAAATCTTTTACTTCTCTTTTTTTATTTTGATATTGATCTTCTAAATATGCTTTGTCTTCTTTGCATTCATCTAAATGATCTAAATTTTCAAAGTCTTCTTTTCTATCTTCATCTAGATCTTCTAAATCTATAAGTTATAGAAAAATAAAAAATGATCTATATTGTAAATAAAATCTCAGTATAAGATTAATTATAAAATAATTTTTTAAAAACAAGGTAATTTTTACAAACCTGAATCTATTGAAGTTGAATGGTCAATATCCAAATAACTCATGCTTGAATACCGCATTGGAAAATCTGAAATATTAATATAGTTGAATGTTGGTTATAAACTTAGAAAAATGGAAAACAAATAAATCATAACAATACATGTTTTATAAAAAAAAAAACTAATACAGTACATAAAGTATGTATTTGATGACTATTTTATTAAAACATGCATAAATATATAATTATACTTAATAAATAAAGAAGACAATAAAGAAAAAAATATACATTTATTTAGCATGATTTTATTATATTAATATATATATATATTGACATTTTGAAATTTAAATTAGTACATATTATGATAATTTATTACATAAATAATAATAAAACTAGAAAAAATACTACATTTTATCTCATAGTTATTACAGATCATCAATAGTTGTTACAGATTAATAAAATAATTTGTCGCAAATCATAAAAAAAATAAAAGATTTTGTTGTACATATTAAATTTAGAATATATTAGCCTAAGCTATACAAAATCATACAATTTTTTTCCTAAAAATATATGAGAATGATTAACTTGCATATGCTCAATTAGAGAATACTTTCTATTCACTTTATAAGAACAGTGATCACATTGAAACTTTGGTTTTTGTCCACATAGATTTTTTATATGTCGGTTTAAATTTTGCAATTGTTTGTATTTTTTTCCGCAATCTGGACATTTTACATAATTATCAGTACAAAATTCTTGATGCATTCTTTGCATATGTATTCTAAGGCCATGACGAAATTTGGTTTTAAATAGACAGTACTTGCACTGAAACATAACTTCTGCTGCACAAGATCTTTCATGTGCTATTGCACTTTTCTCACTCTTAAATTTGTTGTAACATATAGAACATTCATACAAACTTTTTGATACTAATAATATAAAATGTTCATTTTGAATGTGTTGAATAAGTTGTGATTTTCTTATAGTTTTATAACCACATTCATAGCAATGAAAAATTGGTTGTTTGTAACATTCATATTTAATATGTGTTTGAACACTAACTAATCTTTTATATACACAAGTACAATTGGTACACTGAAACAGCAATGTTGTTTGACAATCTTGACACTTCTTGTCTGTATAATTTGTTGATGCTACCTTGCATTCAGGACAATACATTAAGATTAAACTACTATAATCTGTAAAAAATAATTTAAATTTTTTAGTACTTAACTTCAACAGATGACATGATAATTTAATAATAAGGAACGTAATAAAAATATTTACTTCTATGATCTTGCTTAATTAGATCTATCTTATACTGCTGTGAAGTACCTAAAAATACATGTATTAAGATTAGTTTGTTTAATTAAAAATAAATAACTTTCATCTTTCATTATTTACCAGCTAAAAAATAAGTAGTGTTTTCTTTATATATACTTCTTTTTGAATTTTCTAGTGAATTATACATATTAGTGTGTGAATATACAAATTTATCTAAAATAAACCTTAAGAGTTATTTCTCTAAATCAAATTATTGATATTAGTTTAAAGTATACTAACATTTCATAATATTACCTGTTGTTAATTTTGTAGTATTTTCTATTTTATTAACTACCACGGGAGAATTTTGTTGCATATCTATGTCATCTGAAAAAGAAAAAAAAAATAAATATATACAACATATTTTGAAAATCAATTTTATAATTTTTATTTAAATCATTTCTTAAGTTGATAAACATAAAGTATTACTTGGCTTAGAAAAAAAGTCTGTTTCTTCACAAACATGTTTTGAGCTAAAGTCAATGTCACTGTTGGTAATTTTATTACAATCATCATATTTAACATTTTCTTTATTTAATACATCTAAAATAAAAAATTGACAATTTAAGTTGAAATATGATTTATTAACGTTAAGAAAAAATAAGTTACCAATAATTAGTAAAATGAAAAAGGTTTTACAATTGAAACATTGTATGAAACTTTTTTCCATACATACAGTAAACATGCATTTCATTAATTATTGGTAGCTTTTTTTAAAATATGACTTTGCTTTATCAAAGCATAGAATCAAACCAGTTGGTTGTTGAACGAGAAGATATATATCTGGAGTTATCACAATTTTTTCAATGCTGGTAGATAACTCTTGTACATTTGTAAGATTATTATCCAAATCTTTTGATAAACATGAAAAAGATGTAAATTTGTAATCAAATAATTGAAATGACCATATCGAAGTACAAATGTATAAAATAATACTATAATAATTTGATAAATGATTGCATACATATATTCAATTAAACGTAAAAATAAATAATAAAAATATAAGATGTATACATATTTTCATCTTATGACCAGTTACTCACCCATATTGGAAGGTTTAGAATCATTTGGATATTCATCCATGATACAATATGCATAAATTCTGTAAATTTTAAACTATTCAATATGATAAATAATATTAATCTTGGAAATTTTTTAACATAATCATAACAAAAACTTTTATAAGAATTACAAACTAATATCATTAATATACTTAAAATTAAAGCTAAACACACCTACTCCCAATTACGACTGCAATCGTATTATATATAATTGCGTTTTTTTTTTAGAAAGATACATGTAATTTACTACGTATTAATATACACGTGTGTCCTTATAAGTACAATAACAACTAGTACTTTTCAAATACTAAGAAACGTACTAAATAAGTATCGACTATACTGCGACTTACGGTTACCTTCGCAAACTACAACAACAAAAAAACTCACAGACAGCCGAAAAAAGGGGATGACGACAATTCACTTTTTCGCAAAGGCACGTTCTTTTCCTGGAACTCAGCGACGAACTTCCTCGAGTTCCGTCTGCAATCCTCCTCTCCCTCGAACTGCCGCACGTTTTCTGCCAACCGCAATTATTCACACGCGCACAATGAACGACTTTATTACTTATATCCTTATGCGTACCTATACCTCGAGACAATGACGTTCTTTGAAAACGACGTTCAACTTTCCTCCCCCAATAATAAGTATATCTATATTATACTACATAACGTTGACCGGTGACTTCTGCGTGCAGTGTGCGTGCCGGTGCTGCTTGTAAAATGTAAACAAAAACGCGCGCCGCGCATACCGCGTGCTATGGTTTTTGAGCGCAGACTGCGAGGTGGCGCCAATGTAAGTCAGCGGCAAAATAATAAAGGAAAATAAATACATATATATTTTGACTGTCCTTGAACGCTAACGAATAACAAAATAAAGTATACGAGTCGATATGTTTCTGTTGAAAACTAGATCAAACTCAATAACGTTTACGTAACTCACTCTTACGTATATACGTTTTCGAAGAAAAATTTAAAAAAAAAAAAAAAAGAAAAAACCGTTACTCGAAGACACTATATATACGCATGGAATCTCATCTACTCGCAGGAGCGCGTATATGACTTCCGTATATATCCATCTCCACGTATATATAACCTTCGTAATCGCGCGCGCACACGGTTCCCTTCTCATTCGGCTGCATCTCTCGATTCTCTCTCTCGCACTCGCATTTCGGGGTAATAAAACAGAATTGCCCAGCCCGAAGAGATTCTATTCCTATTTGAAATCGCAAGGGAACGATCCGTCGCTGATAGAGCGATGATCATGTCTCTTGCTCTTTCTCTCTGCGCTGCGATGGAGAAGAGTTGAGAGTTGGTTTTGATTAGGTTTGTAATCGAAATCGGATGGGGTTAATGGTTTGTAGGTATATATATATATGACTATATGCAAGCGAAGCTTTTATTGCGAATTTCGTGTGTACGTCTGTATAGGACGAGGTATGTGGAGGGTTGCGAAAAATAAATAAAACTGCAGCGCCCCTAAAAATTAGCATTACTCGTGATCAAGTTTACAGTACAGTGTAGTAATTTTTCTTGTATACATCTGTCAATTTACCGTGTAATATTTTCGAGTCAGTATATCGACGAATCAGTGCAATATGTTTTGGAAATTTTTTGTATTTCTTACTAAAATTTTGTTAGTGCACAAAAAATCTATAACAATCGCCTTTTATTTTGTTAAATTATAAGTAAGATTGCTACAAAGAACTCGAAATGGTCAGATAGAAAAAAAGGATATGTAAAAAATTTATGACAGCTAATTAAAATATACAAAGTAATTATGAGACTTTATTATATTAGAAAATGTATTTGGTACAAAACCTTATAGGTTTTTTCGTCAATTTTTAAATTTATGTAATTTATAGATAGGCATTAAAATTTTTAATTAAATTATATTCACTAATTTATGTACTATTTGCTTATTAAAAGCATTACATAAATAATAAGCATTTTAATGACTAACCATACTTAAAAAAGTATTGTCTCGAAAAATTATTATTAGAAGTAAAACCTTGTCAATAAAATTTTATAAATTAATACGAAATAATAATAAATGATGCCGCTGCTTATAATATTATAAAGGAATGTCTTATTTTTTACCCTGCGAATAGATCCCACAGCAAAAAGTTTATAACGTTTAGCAAGATAAATTTATAATATTTCTGAATGTTTAGTTTTTATATGTTGTCCCAGATACTTCTTGACTTTAGTCTTGTAAGAGCAATGATGGCGATTAAAACCTGTTTAGGATCCACAGACAACCTCATGATTCTTTAACCGTCTCAAAGTCTTGTACTTCTTATCACATCGTTTACAACTATACCGCCACTCATGGTTGAGACGAATGTGGTTTCGCAAAGTCGTTGCCAATAACGTCTTATAAGAGCAATAACAACACTTTATCAGTTTCTGAACACATTCTTTAAGCTGATGTTTTCTTAAACCAAGGTGGTGCTCAAAACTTCTATCACATTCTGGGCATTTTTTCTTAATATGTTTCCTTTGCATGTGCAATTTTAAAGCTCTTTCAGTCTTCGTTTTGTAATCGCATTGTTTACAATCGTATTGTGGTTCGATATTACATTCATATGTCACGTGATTTCTTATTTCGACTACGGATGTATATCGTTTTTTACACATTTTACATTGAAATATAAAGTTAGTGTTGCATAATTCACAAGTGTTTCGTCTGGAATGTGTTAAACTTAATGTGCGTTCACACTTTACACAGTACAATTCGATGATTTTTCTGTGAACTGAATAATATTTTATAAATTACATATATATGTGTTCAAAAATATTTAATAAAATAATCAACTACTTGTTTCACCTTTTGTTTTTTTTCGTGAGCACCCTTTGCAGAATGAGTTGTTCATTGATTTAGACAATTGTGTTTCTTTCATATCCGAAGATACTGTGGTATCTGATATTTTATGATCATTTTGCATGGGAGAATTCAAATTATTTTCACAGCAACACTCGAAGGGACATGCAAAAGATTTAAAAAAGGTTTTTAAATCAGGTAATAATTGTTCCTTCGATAATAATGGTAATTCGTTGTCAGATCTCTTCCAACCTAAGATTTATTTTACAATCAGCTTTTAAGTGAAGGAATATACTCAAATAGTCATTATATCTTTTAGAGCATTTCAAACATTGAAATTGAAATTTGAAATTGCATACTGTACATTCCTTTTTATCTATTCCATTAATTTTTGGCTGTGTCTTATCACAATGCAAACAATATAATACGTATTTATTGTTCGTTATTGCAAATGTAATATTTAGTGAAATCAATATAGATATAATATATATACGATACATGTGCCTTAAGTAGCCCATTATTGCACGGCGTAAGATTAGCGCCCGAGCGCAGCGAGTGTGATAAACGCGGTGCAATAATGGGCTACTTAGGTCACGGATAGGCGTGACTTAAGCGCGGGCTTAGGCCACACCGTGCTATAAAGTTCTTTATTTTACATTATGCAAAAGTAATTGTTTATAATTCTTACATAATGAGTGTTTCCTCGAAGACTTTGATTGGACTTTTGCGAATAACAGATTAGAGCGTTAATGTTGAAAAAATTTGCTTTGTTTAAAATAATAGAGATAGCAATAGTTGATTTAGAAAGTCTTACCTGGTTCTCCAATAGTGCTTGTACTTTCAGTTAAATTTTGACAATCCTCCCTCTCATCTAAGATATTTTCATTGACATTAATGCGTTTAACCGTGCATGTTGTTTTTTCTCCGACTACAACATAAATGTAACATTGAAAACATCGACAATTCGATAATAATTATTCATATGTCAATAAATAAATAATAAATATAATAGTTTCGCACGTACTTGGATCGAAATTAATTTCAACGACAATATTTTCATTGGATTCATCGTTAATTCTTGTTATATCTTTATTTTCTTCACGATTGTTTCGAAAATGAAGTGAATTATCATCTGAAAGATACCAAAGTATTAACATATTAAAACAAAATGTGTAAATTTATTTTGGAATTGGTCATGAAATTAGATACATAAACTAATTCATATCATTCATACCTTTGGAGAAAACATCGATCAAATCGAAATGGTCATCAGAATTTATTAATTCACGAGTTATTTCGTTTGCTACAATCATTACATTTTACAGTCAAACTTTTATCTATTCTATTTTGTATGAATGTAATAGTTTTTATTACGAAGAATATTTACTCAGTGTGCCGTGAAATTTGTCTTGGTTGACTGCTTCTGAAAAAAGGGGTTCCCTTGAAGACTCATTACCTATAAAAGTTTGTCAGATATCAGAAAATTGCAATGGTCTGTTGTTATAACAGGCGCGGTTTTATAAGATTAAAATTAGTTTCTAAAACTACACCAATTAAACATTTATGCAAGAGAAAATGATATATGCATGCGGGTTCGTATATTCAGAAAAAATAAATCATGAGAATAAATACGACATAATGCATTTTATATATAATCTTTATTTTTTATACAATTTTTTTAGGAACGTGATATTATAGTAATTACACATTGTATTAATTAATATTTTAACATAATATATCTATATTAAAATAAAGAATAACATATAACCATCATCAATTCAGATTACAACTGACCCCTACTACGAGATGATAAATTTTTCCGATAAATATATAATATATAAAAAAAAATCCTTGCAATAATGTATTCCTTATTTCACAACCACGATCCTACTTCCAAAATGACCAAAGAAAAAAAACAACATCAATTATATCTCTTTCTTTTTCCTGTCAAAGTATTTTCCATCTCGTGGCGTTCTTACGTCACATCCATATAGCGACGTCGGGTGCAGCAATATATATCGGCGATCGGTATATATATAGCGCAAACGGGAAACGTCGCTTTCGGCGCATTCGCTTCTGCTCGAACGGTCGAAAACAAACTGTACCCCCTTCGCGTGCTCGCGCTACTACTATATAGCTTCGGGAGATCGTTCATGCGGACTCGACAGTATTAGATCCATGCTGACGAATCGGTGGAACGCCGCATTGATGCATCAGCTCTTGCTATATATATTATATCGAGACCTATAACAATAAAAATGTTGACGTTAACGGGTCGATTGGTTAATGTGGGTTATTTTTATGGAGCTATGGGGGTTGGATATATTTTTTTATATAATTTTTATTTTATTCAAGTTGTAAGGTTTTTTTTTGTTTTTAATAGTGCTTTATTTTAATGATGTAGAATAATATATTTAAAATTCTTTAATTATATTAGACAACAGCTGGTTATTATTTTAAAAATCATCTGATTTGAACCTGTACCCCAATAAATAATGATTTATCAATAACACCACTGACTAAATAAACCAATATATCGTTCGACGACCCAGAAAGCTTTCGCATCATCTTCCCGAGGACACAAACACCGTTGAAAAGTACAACTCCACACACACACACACATTGGCGTTCTATATAGCTTTCGAACATCTTCGATTGGAGCCGTCAAACCTCATCGCACATCCGCGCGCAGCCAAGCGGCATGTCAACTTTCGAAAAGTCACTTGTCGCCGCTCCGCGCTCGCGTGCAGCCAATTCGCAAATCGACGCGCGCACGCGCTGCGTTGACAGTTCTCTCTCTCTCTCTATCTCTCTCTTGCGAGTGTTACTTAACTTTCTTCTCAAGCGTGTATATATAGGGATGGAGTAAAAGATAGAAAAAGTCGCTGTAAGGTTGTCCAGATGCTCTCTCGCTGCGGCTCTCCATTGTTTTCGTTCAGAGTATTGAGACAGCTCGACCGCCGCCGCGCGATGGAAATTGCGCAGACGGCGGAAGGAGACTGCGGTGGAGAAGAGGTCGAAGTGTCTCCGATAGTTCGTAATTTCTGACTGTTATATATATATATATATGTATATATAAGGGACTCCTAGTGCAGGTTGTGATGTTTGCTCGGGTTCGAAAGATAGGCGCTCTGTTAGTCAAATGATATATTATTATTAGTCGAATGTTGTTATTCTTAATATATATTGAAAGTTTGTTTGGTTAAGGTGTAATCTGACAAAAAAAAATAATTGGTTAAAATGGGGTGAGCGTTGATGTCAGCTGTAAAATAAATAAATCTATTGGTATTTTTACACGCGTGCGTGTGTATGTGTGTTTAATAATTGAAATTATTTTTTAATTAGTTATTTACTAACTTTTTTAGTTGTTTCAAAAACTAAGAGAATGTATAATTTACGGGAAGCAGATTTTATTAAGATAATAACAATGTATAATAGATGCACACATAAGCTTTGGTAAATACATTATATACATGATCAAATGAAAAAAATTCTATTCAAAGAATAAATGAAGTTCTTCCGAGCTACGTATATATAACTATGATGAAATTTAAAGTCGTTTCGGTTCCTATATTATTTTGTTTAATTATCATTCCACAGTTAATCCTACTGATGGGAAAATTCTTTGCTTATCAACAATAAACCAGAAAATTACATAAACTTTAAATATACTCACAATAAAATTATTTTCGCGTTCTAACAGTATATGACAGGTTGATACTCGAGTACGTGAATGTCACTGCATAAACAAACCTTGCTTAAGAGTATTACGCGTTCTCACCGACACAGCAGCACTTTGTACATTATCGAAACACACAACAGCACGGCCAAACCATCAGCACTCAAATTCTACACTCTTCTTTCTTCAAAGAAATCACATATTCTCACACCGACCGTCTTGCTCCATATACTCAGCAACTTCTTGCTTGCCTTTCGATGACTGATGAACATCTGCACAACAGCCACTCGTGCACATACTTATCCACACACTCGTATATCCTATACAGTCGACCGCCAAAAACTTTAGAACTTGTATGTATTTGGTATTTAGACGATGGCGCTCCCGTCGTCGTTATATCGTCGTATATAGTCTGCTGCGTGACTTCACGCGTTATATACAATACTGAGGCAGTTGTAATGTGATAGAGGTATAATGCGATGGTAATCTGATACACATTGACGAATTATATATCGCTGGGGGCATGGTATAGCCGATATACTGTGCGAGATGATTTTGTATGACGCTTGTAGGTAAAAAATACGTACTCATGTACATAAAATTCTGAAAGAATCTTCGTCCATTCTTTTGCAACGAGCGATCTGAAGTCGCCCTTAGTGGGAGTGCTAGGGAGAAGTCTAACCTCTATCGCGGCTGTGTGTGCGAGCTCTTGCTTGTGTGAGTCGCGAATTCCAGAGCGAACGGACCTCTTTGGAGGGGTGGAAGGGATGCGTGTTTTTCACTATAGTTCCCAGTATTTTGAAAAAAATAATGTACACATATTATTTTTGGTGTATATCGAAGTGTCGCACAGTACAGTATAAGACTAAATTACTTTTTTTAATTTTGTTATTATTTTTACTTCACGACGATTAAATATGTAAAAAGCAAAATTTAATAACAATTAAACCTTGGTCTACTTTAAACAAAGAGAAGATGCATTTGAAACTTTTGCACACACTTCTATACCAGCGGGAGCACGCATTGTCTCAAAAAAATCCAAGCTAAAACAGCGGATTTTCATCCCGACGGTAAACCTTTTTTCGCAGATTTTGAGGAGAGGTACTATATATATACGCACACAGCAGCGTATCCACATCGGAGTAATAAAGCATCCTTGCTCGAACGGCCTCGCGTCGACGCGCTCGTCGTTAGGTTTAACCACCTTCTAATCCTCTGTTTTATAGCCGAGGATCCGCTATAAACTTCCGCAGACATTGTTTTTTTTCCTAAAATCTTTCTTTTTACAGTTACGTATTAAAAAAAAACAAACAAAAAAAAATCAACACATATACATTGTATACGAAATATAATAATAAAAAAATCCGGTGCCCTCTCTACTTTCTTAAACCGTGCATTTCTACGTAGCAACCTCCAATAACGGAATCTCGACGCGCGCAGCACTTCCGGAAAAATGTCCTCGCCTAAAAAACAACGCGTACATACTCTGCATCACATGTATACGCTTCTTCGCAGCACATATATGTGCTATAGTAGAGAGAAGATGTGCTTTTATTCGATATATGTTCCGCGACTGCTGCTAGCGAATGTAACGACGTCACGGCCGCTTCATCGGAAATGCCGCGTTCGCTTGGCGTTATCTTGTCGCGAGTAAGGAGACGCAGTCGGCAAGTGCAGAAGGTATAGAGGAGGTAAGGAATTGCTGTGCGGTACGCGCGGTGTTGAAGAGGAATAGAGTGTTTGGTGATTGGGTTTGCCGGTGGATGAGGTTTGGTTGTAGTGAAAGGAATTTCAGGAATGGCGTTTATGGTGCGTAAAGTGCAGAGGTATCGTGAGTGCGTGTGCGTATATAGATATTTTGTGGTGAGCTTTTTTTTTTATTAAAAATTATGTGGGTTTTTGGGGTACTTTAAATAGTAAAAGAATAAATTAAAACTAATCTACGTTTAAAAGGTATCTGCTTGGTTGTAGGAGAATTTCTTATAACGACATAACGATGAGTAAAAAAGGTTTAGAGTTAAGAAGAAAATAATCTAAAATAACATTTCTTGCAAAATAATAATTTTCTAAGAAAAATGAAAATTTTAACAAGATAGCTAAATTTATGAGTTTTAGATTACTTCCTTTATTTATTTATTTTATTTTTTAGTTTCAGAAATTATTTCGACGTAAAATGAAATTTTTAAATAGTTTAATTAATGAATAATTATTGCGCTTGAGATTAGAAGAATAGGAGATTTTTTTAAATAAAAAGTTATGTTCTACATATTAATTGTTTTCTTCTACAACGAAGTAGAAATTAGTTAAGAGGATTCGTCCGTTTGACTAGAAATCCGATTTTTATTAGTGATGATAATGACAAAATGATAAAAAAAACTTAAACATCAAATATACTTTATTTAAAAAAAAAAGTTTCCATTACACTCACTGATCCGAACCCAACCCCAATTTAAAAAAAAATCCACAACAAACTGCAACTCACCCATACAATTTCCTCGCGCTTTTCTTTAATAATCTTCCGCTCAATTCGCATCCCTATACCTATATACTCTAGAACTAAAAATCCTCGGTCCGATACACACATCCTGTCGTGTCCAGGCTTAATTCCCGCTATCAAAGCCACACTCGGCAAGCATGCGCCATACATCACACGCTGCGCAACGACTGCAACATACATATATATATATACTATGTATACAACCCTTAAAGCCCATGGCGGGCACGTGTGTCGCAGGAAAAATATTTCCTTCGGGTTCCGCGTTCACTTCGTATACTTACTTACCTCCCGGCGCACGTATGCTTTGTCCGCTGGTGCGGAAAACTTCCAATCAGTCTCTTCCGCGAATCAAGAAAAAAAGAATAAGAAAAAAAAAATCTATTGGTCGGCTCTGCAATTGAGGGTGTATATATATATACTATTGGGCAATTGACGAATTGACAGGACGATGAGAAAGTGCAGTGTGTAAGTGGATGTTGAGTATATATAGGAGAAGGAGGAGAGGAAACGTCTGGTCGATGTTGGTTCGGACGATGAGATTGGCGCAGTGCGTTTGATCGCTGTCTTGTATATAGAGTTTAAGCGATATTTGATGGGAGAATCCGAATTGAAAGTGCGATAGGATTTTGGAAAATTTAAGAGGTATTTCGTCCTCGTATAATGAGAAAAAAAGATAATAGAACTTTTTGTACACAACATTAGTAATACATAATAGTTTATCCAAAATTCAGCAAAGTTATTTTTCAATTGAAGATATAGAATGTCGGTTATAATTGTTACACACGGATCATAATACACCCTTCAATCGAATCAGCTTAATCAGACAAAGGGGCAAATGATAGGGGCGTGCCGCCGTGTCTACCCTTAATGCGCGCTTATCTCTGCATGATAATAGTTGTTATATGATTGACTGGTCCACCGCCGCTGCGTGATTTCATTTCATATTGTATAATACCATCGCTCGCGTGATTTCTCCTATATATACTATGTATACTCCTCGTGTTGTACGCCGAGAGCAATAACACTGGCAGTACTGCATCATTTACATATATATGTGTACACACGTATCGATGTAATTCCACGAGCGCGTAATGTATATCTTAACCCAGAGATTATAACAACGTAATTGATATACACGCCCGGATATTCGTCGAAAATTTAACTCTATTGAAAAAACTCATATGATCTCACTTGTGATTTCATATGAGGCTTTGGTACGAAATCTCATACGAGAACTCATATCAGATCTTATACGTGAGCTCACATAAGTTTTTTTAGAAACTCATATGAGGATTTATAATGAGGTCGCATGTGAGATCTCACATAAGCCCTCGTACGGCTTTCCAGTACCGAGTATCCCTGCTAGGCGGTGCATGATGATCTAACACGCAGGTAAAATGAACCTGTTTAGGTATATATAATAAAGTGTAAGATGCAAGGTAGGGTGGATGGGCCTACCCATTACGTCTTAATGCACTGGAAAGGAATGAGTTTCCAGTTTAATTAGAAATTCACATGAGACCTCATATGAGTTTCTATCAAACTACAATTATACTGGAAATTCATATGAGATCACCCGTGAGATCTCATATGAGTTTTTTTTCAGTATAGGGAAATCTTTTTATATACTTATCGCCATACGCTGTGGCATATATGATGAATAAAGATTTTATGAAAAAGAGCTAACGTCATCATCGTCACACCTGTGAAAAACTTTTTGCTACAAGAAAAATATATATTCACCCTGATGCTTCGCGATCCTCCGTGAAATCAAAGGTTGATCGCGTGCCCAATGAATATACCCCTATACACCGCAACGTCTTCTTCTTCTCCACCACCTTCTTCTTCTTCTTCTTCTTCTTCTTCTCTCTTCGGTGAAATAGACTTTTTCCTTCGAGCCCGCTCGCACCGACGCTTGCCATTATGAATAATGCATCGTCGTCCCTCGTTTTTCACCTATACACACATATGGTTATATACATATATAGGTATATATATGACACAGCGTTTGAATGACAATGTGAGGACTAGAAGGGAGGATATATATATGTAAGCATGCAGAGGAAATTAGACGCGAGATGCGCGCACGAGAGAGGAGAAAGTGACAGCGAGGTGCCGTGGGAAATTGGCAGAAAATCAATTTTATATTGACGCGGTGTCGGTGACGCGTAAGGGTGACTGGGGATATATAGTGGATTGCTGATTTTGTTTGCACCGTGAGAGAAGGGAAATGGATGGGGTTTATGAGGTTCGATGGTTCTTATATGTAGATAATTTTACAAAGTGATGGTATACGATCCATTGGAATCGCTTATACTGACAAAAAAAATATGAAAAATTCCTATGCTTTCCAATAATCTAACCATATACTTAAATGAAAATTTTTTTTATGTTACAATAGCAATTTTTCTTATTCTACATGATCATTTTTATCAATTTACTATGGTGCTTATCAGAAAACATCGAAATTTTTCGTATTCTTTTTCTATCAGTGTTAGATATATTTAGTTTTTGTTACAAGATGAAATTAATAATTATATAGATGTAATACATGAAGTATTTTATGAGCTTTCAGCGCTGAATAAACGTGTTACATTATTATATCGTCACAACTCCCAGTTATATTTTTACTTAATTTTTAAAAGCGCATTTAAATGAGAAGAAATGACGCTTCGCGCGTGTAGCTGTGCATTTTATACAAATTTATTAATGGTAATTGACGGAGATCATAATGGGTTATAATAATAATAATAATAATAATACACCGCGGTTAATACGCTGTTGTCGTTTTTCATTATTTTATATACTTATTTTTACCGTATCGTCACATATATACAAATTCGCACATTTTTATGCATATATATAAAAGCTACCATTCGTCATCATTAAAATTTCCATAATGATACATTTCCTTTTAATACTGTCATCAGCGAATTCAAATGTATATATATATGTAACTTTAAACATAAAACGCGTTTTATCGAAATCAATATTATATATACCAACATTCCACATCTACGTCCTTTAAAAATGCAAAATATCCACTTTAATCATAACGTTATTGACAAATCGCTTATACACGCGCAACAATCTATTCATATATACATTTTCCGATCACAATATCCACACAGCATATAGTGTACAAGAAAAATCTTTCTTTTTTTTCTACCTCCATTTGGCTCTAGTCTCGTGCGCGTACCTTGTACCACGTATCGTACGGGTAGTTGACATTTTCCTTGCGCGTACGTGGACTTTAAGGGTGTATTATGCTTGACCTCCTGCGTATATAGAATACGTTTTCTATATAGAATATATACCCTCCGACCGAGTAATTCTACTCTTGTCAATTACCGCGTATAGTATAAAGCGATCGGCCAGAAAATATCACTATATACTCATTATTTAAAATAAATCATAATCTTTCAAAATTTTAATACATTCAGCGGTATGTATATCATAAGTAAACACACCTATACACACACACATACACTACGTTGAGCCGATACACGAACTTTACATCAAAGATTAAATGTTTAATGAAAGCGCGTGGTGCGCGAGGCGCGCACGGTTGTATGCGCAAGGGATTTTTAAACCTCGAGGTTCCTTTGGTATACGATGTAGCAGCAGTAGCAGCAGAAGCAGCAGCAACCACAAGCAGACCGCAGCTGCATAGTTGAGGATTAACTCGACCTACTTAAGCCGCCTAAAACGCCGGTGAAATTTGCATCGGCGCGCGTAGCGAAGAAAGAGAGAGAGAGATTACAATCTGAAGATTGAAAATAATAACGTTGACCGCGCTAAGTAGTGTATAAATATTTTCAGATTTTATGTATAGCTTGCGTATAGTAGGAGACTTTTAATTTGCTTGCTTGTGTAGATTATGTCGTTATATATTTAAGTGTAATATAGTTATTATACGGTATTATCTATACGGTAGCGTAATATTTTTTTAATTTATATATTATTTACTCGTCAATTTGAGAATTATACGCAGCATCTTGTGCGGTAGATCGAGCGTTATAAGCAATTCGGTATAGCTGCTGTGCTCGGCGCGCGCACTCGCACATCCGATATCTTAATTAGCTTCATTGACGATGCGTGACGCAGCGTTGTAGCGTCTATCGTGTGCACACGCGTCCCCGAGTTTCTCTCTGCAAATGTTGCTTGGTGAACGAGAATTTCGGGAAGGGGAAAAAATTATATAGATATATGATGGGTAGGTGGTCGAAGTGGAAATTTAACGTTAAGGTGGGTTTTATAAATGTTATTTTGATAGGAATAGTGGGTCAGACGATTTTCTTACCTCTTCAGGATTTATTAAACAAAATATAAATAACACATTCACACATAAAAAAGGGAACAAAAAAATTGTCAAAATATATGATGTAAATCGTATAAACAATGAATCCACTATTTCTATCAAAATAACTAAATAATAGAGGGTATCGCACTACATAATGTTATTTTTCAGGTATATAAATTGTATAATGTTAGATTCACCTACATATAAATTAGCTACGATAATCTTTTAAGCTCATAATACGATCCTTACATTTTTAAACCTATATTTAAACAATTATGATTAAGATCAGAAAAACCGTCAACTCTAACTTGATAAAACACATACACACATATATACATCATTCTAAATTTCTCATCCCACATGTACCACGTTAGGTCGACCATAACCCTTATATAATATATATCCCTCTAATCTCCTTACACGAGCGACGGTGGTGGCAAGCCACTCCGGAGAAATCAATTTCACCTCTCCCTCTCTTCCAAGCTATATCCTCCGAACTTACCACTCTCACTCGCCATCTCTCTTCGCTCAACCTCATCCCTCTCTCTCTCTCAGCGCGTCCCAATTAGAACGACATTCGGCCTCATTAGGGTGTAAGAAGTCGTCAGCATATATATATCTACTCTCTCTCTCTGCTGATCAGCCGCATCGTCCAGACATCCTCTCTCACTCACTCACTCACCAACCCTCTTCGACTCCCCATACTAATTAACGTCAAATATTTGCAAGAGATTCGCTCTCTCTCTCTCCTATACATATAACATATATACATATATATGTTTGCAGCACGTTTCGCTTGGTGGATCGTGTACTCGACGGTAGCGCCGCTGACGTTGCAACAGTTCCGTGACCTCGGGTTTCAGTTCTCTCATAAGGTGTTCGGACTCAAGGAGAAGACACCTAGGTGGAAAGGATGCACTGGTAATGTCAACGCTGATTTTGGCATGGCCCTCAGCTACGTTTATGTGCGCAGACACTTTGACGAGGAGGCCCGTGAGAAGGTATTTATATAATTATATATATATTTTGTATATGATGTATGGTGTAGCGCGTGTATTCAGTTCTGTTGTGGAAAATCGAATTTTTGTTGTTGCTGCGCTGTTCCTGCACGAGGGGAGTGGAGAAAGGTTTGGGAAAGAAGTGTTATACGCGCACGAGTTATTTATGGCAGCTCGCCCGACGTACACACGCTGGGGTAATGGAAGGAAAGGAAGGGTTATACTGGATTCTTTTTTTGTTTTTTGTATTCTTTTCGTATAGACTTTTTTGGGGAAGAGGATGACAGGGGAAAGGGGATTAAAATTTTAAGAAGGTTATACACGGGGAGTTGATTAGCCCGCTTTATTTGTTTTTTTTTCCGATGGATAAAGTACAGCTTCCGGTGGCAAATGATGCATTGGAGGTGTTGTTGTATATATATATATATATATATATATATATAGATGAATAGTTGTATTGGTTTTTTTAGTGGGGTGTTGTATATTATTGACGGGAAATTTTCAGAAATTCATTAGCAAGTTCACGGATTTTGCTATAGTAATTAAAATTTTCATATACTATAAGGGATTATACATATATAGCGGATTATTTTAGCTCGAATTTGCATTATATGAATAGTGAATTGGTTGATTTTACGAATTAAATTTAATTATTGATTATATCGCTGACTGCTCTGGTCAGTATTTGCAAATCAGATAGATAATATATGACTGTATATATAGGTTGGTGTATTACTAATGAAAAATTCATGATTTTTAAGCTATAATAGTTCTAAACAATCATTAATATATTTTCTTTTATGCACAGAGAAAAACAGTCGTTAGAATTAGCGAATTATGCTTTTAAATACCACACGCGAGTAGTATTTGTGATGAATGTAAATTCAATTATTATTAAGAAATAATGTACAGCATTCGATTCTTGTGTTATTTTATAGAAGTAACCTGTTTTTTCTTATCAATTTATATATCTTAATAGTTAAGGAATATGTGTTAATAGTTAAGAAGTATGACTTTTCCCTTCATTATGCAGACCAAAGAATGTGTCTTAGTTGTCTTAGTAATAGTTGAGGAACCATGATTTTAAGATAAAAAAATCTTAATTGAGTGGTTTCTTAACTGTTATAATGAATTTCTTTAACTATTAAGAAATATTCGTTTGTCCATATCCAAATGTCGATTCGTTAATAAATAATGACATTCCTTCATACAAAAATTTCGTTTTCCGTGTATACTAAAAATACACGTACCTTTTTTACTCATCTAAAATACAAGTCATCCCTGGCATTACAAAATTCCACTCATACCAAAAAATCTTCAAATTTCTTCTAACCCTTCGTGTAACCTTCTCCCTTCTCTTCCTCAAAAAAAAGAGCACCTCGCAATACAATCACACATCCAATCTGACTTTTATACCTTTACCTCGACCAGGCGTTGAAGATGCTGATGGACGTGCGGATGGCCTTCGACAAGATGGTTTCCGAGCTAGACTGGATGGACGCAGGTACGCGAGCTCGTGCCCACCGCAAGCTCCATGCGATGCGGCCCTTCGTCGGCTTCCCCGAGTGGATCACCAAGCCTGACAAGCTCGACAACTTCTACAAGGGGGTGAGTGTACTATTACTACTACTACTACTACTACTACTGTGCGCGTGTAGAATTAAACGGCGCGCGAAATTGCAACCGAGCTTTTCCTGGGGTCAGGTATATCTTCTCGTCTTCGTTTGGTTCCACACCAAGTGAGGTAATGTGAAATAGTCGACGTGGAAATGAAAGGTTCGGGGGTTGTATTTTTGGGTTTCGGTGGTAGAATACAGAGAAAAAAAATCGTTGTATACATTTAACGAATTATGTTTTTAAATACTTCCAACGAGTAATATTTCTGATAAACGAAAATTAAATTGTTATTAAGAAACAATTTACAGAATTTAAGTCGCGTGCGCTATTAATAAAAATTACCATCAATGTCAAATTCATATATATTTTAATGGTTATGAATGTAGGGTTGGTTGAGGAGCAATTCTATTTTGGATACGAAAGAATGTATCTTAATTATTAAGGTACCATAACTTTAATATAAGAAATAATTTTAATCGAGTAGTTTCTTAACTAATAATGAATATCTTCAACTATTAAGAAATATTCGTTTGTATATCCAAATGTTGATTTGTTAATAGTTAGTGATATTCAAAAGTAAATGCATATATACGTATACACAAAGTTTAGCACTCATCGTCGTATAAGCAATTACGCTAACCGTCCCTTTCAGCTCTCGCGGATCTTCGATCCTCAAGGCCGATAACCAGAGTACTCGAAAAAAAAAGCTCCGCTTATACCTATTCTCTCGCTGCGCATTTAATTCATCCGCGCGCCTCGGCATTCCATTATAAAATCCAAGAAAACGTGGCCGGTCATTATTATTGAATCACGGGAGGGGGCGCATTAAAAGATTACTCGGTGTACTGCTGCTGCTGCGCAGTCGCTGTTGTCGAAGCACGGAAAGAGAGATAAGAACCCGTCGCTGAATGTTTTATCCCATTATAATCTCTCTCTCTCTCTTTTCTCCTTCTGCTCTTCGAGTTTATGATAATCCTTTGTTCGACTACTTCTCCGATTCTCGAAGGATTCTTTAGCGTACGATTTTTGCAAAGCAAATGAGTATATAGCAATACATACCTATATATATATATTAACTTGTCGAAAAGTCTCATCCCTCTCTTATTCTATGCCCTTTTCGCTAATTACGAAGTAGCTACGCGCCGCGGCTCTTGCATCAAACGCGAAATTTATCTCTTATCGATGAGTCCTATATACGTAAAGCTTTTTCGTTTAATTAGCTACGTATAGAACAGTTTTAACGGTACTCGAAAGAATCTATATTTATGTATATACGATGATTATCTATATATATGTATATGTGTATGTTTGTACAGGCGGATGTAGTGGAAGGTCGACTGTTCGAGACGTTCCTCAAGTTGACGGACGTTGGGTTGAAGAAGAGCTTGAATAGCCTGCGCGAGAAGCCGGATAAGGATAGGTGGATAAGTACCGGTACGACGGTCAACGCCTTCTACAGTGCCATTCTCAATTCAGTCAGTAAGTGTATACATATATATATTATTGGCAGAAAGTTAAATGGATCAGTATACTTTTTTTATGGTATTTGTTGAAATTATTTTAAGAAATGAAATATGGTAAAAATTTATAAGTTAAATTTACAAATAAATTTTTTATAACTGAGCACGTATAAAGTACCATAGTTTACAGACTAAAAAGAGTGTGTCAACACATTAAAATGACTCGCTTTACGCACTAATTGCGTAATATACTATTATAGAATTAAAATATATCAATATAACGTATCATTATATATAACATGGTGTCGCTGCGTTCTCGATCTTCCCGGTATATAACAACCGCTCTTTTCAAAACTATATCTTATCAACGAACCATCTCCACAACCGCACAACCAGTTCCTATATATATATACCCTCCATTATATTCTTATTATACTACCTACATTCACCCTCTCTCCAAAAAAAGAACCATCCAACCCTCGAACGTACGGAAGCTTATGCAAAAGGACAGCACACGCGGTGATAAATTCAACATGGAGTATTTATCGGGGCAGACACGCGCACGCGGTGCTTGCCACCCGAGTAATTCTCGACTCTCTCTCTCTCTCTCTCTCTCTCAGCGTCGACGAAGTTAGCATATTGCATTTATTGAATCTGTATGTATTTGCATTCACTGTAGCGTAGTGCGCATGGGGAAGAGAGAGGGAGAGAGAGAGAAGGACGG
Source organism: Torymus tubicola (assembly GCA_035583055.1). Lineage (NCBI taxonomy): Eukaryota > Metazoa > Arthropoda > Insecta > Hymenoptera > Torymidae > Torymus > Torymus tubicola. The sequence goes on from JAWWEQ010000055.1 coordinate 26,200,326, forward strand.
TATAACTTCCGCGACGACGCCCTTTCATATGCATTACAACGTTATTTATCATTAATTTCGTGTTTACATGGGGTGATGTATATATATATAGAGAGAGAGAGAGGGACGGATGTGTTGCATTATGCGTGAGAGGTCGAGTATAATTATGAATGTTTTATGAAGTGCGGTATACATATATACAGTATAGTTCTGGTATACGTGCTATATCAATATTTGGGGATTTCGGAAACGCGGTGTTTTTCGAGGAATCTGTGTGTATAGTGCATGAATTTTCAGTAGTACTGTAGATTATTTCATGACGGATTCATGACGGATTATAATATACATGTATGTATATTATAGATATACACGTATGGTGAATTGAAATTCGTTCGGGTTGATGGTTCAATCGCGAGGAGAGACAAAAAAAGAAATGGTTTTGTATATATAGTGCAGTGGTGAAATATTTCCGATTTGGAAAGACAACGCGAATGCAAATACATATACAGGCCGCATGAAATATCCAACATCCAATATCACGCGTTAACGCTTATATATTAGAACGCGAGTACGCCAGCAAGCCAATCTCGTGTACCTGGGCAAAAAAATAAGACACTTTTTAAAAAGAGCGAAAAAATCCTGTTTCCGCACACGCGCCTCTTTCTCTCTCACATCATACATACAAATCTCCCCGTGAATTCCAAAAATTTGACGTTTGAGAGATCGCGCAATTCTCGCCGCTCTTTTTCCTCTCTCTCTCTCTTCCGTATTCATTCGATGTAATAAATCTTCGTGAATATAACGTTCTACGCAGCGACACTACACACATACGCTATATATATATATACATATACACACACTCTTTGTTTATTTTGTACCGGACGAATGAGCGTATAATATGTGTGCATGTGTGTGTATATATGTGAGAAAGTACAGGTTATACTAAAAATTGCAAACTATTTTCCAGCGTTTCCAGCCGGAATCCTTCATCCTCCGTTTTACGGAAACGGCCTCGAGTAAGTAGACAGAACGAGAGACATGACTGCTACTGCTGCTGCTGCTGCTGGCAAGCTTTAATGTTTCAGGGTGAAATAAAAAATTCCATACATAGAATACAAAAGGGCGGAACGTATATATATATATGTGTGTATGGAGAAATGGAGGTATAGAGTCGGTGAAAATCTTATGGTGCCTATATATATATACGAATTTCATGTCCTGGAAAATTCTTTGACTGCCTCCGCGCGTGTACGTGTGTATAATAGTCGTTGAGAGTTTAATGTTTAATTCGATTCGGACAAGGAAAGAGAAAGCGTTTGACGATTTTTCAACGTCCGATGTCGAATTATAACGAGCATATGTATATATATAGAAGGGAAATATGTATACGTATTTTGTACGCGATAATTTTTTGCATACCGCGAGGAGGAATTCTCGGAAAACGTTATATTATACTTGAAAGAGGAAAGCAAAAAACATATATACGCGCGTGTATAACTTCTGTCGGGAGAAATTCGACGTTTCGGAAGTCGCGGGCTATATTAATTCCACCGAAATGAAGTTTTTTACACGTGTAGTACGTATACGTCGAAAACGATTTCCCTCGTGCAATTAGCGTTCATAATATACAATGGAATTTTTTATCTCACCCTCATACATACAGCATCACGCGCTATATACAATTAATCATATATGCATTTTATTTTCACATATATACATGCACGCACGCGGTAACCGAGCTCGACACTTTTCATTCCCTCGCACCTACACCAGCTTGTATTGTTCATCCACATATCACTTTACAGGAATAAAAATGCACTTATACCTATCTTTATATACTTATATATATGTAAGCTGTAAATGTACATCATCACTGTCATTACACGCTCTTGCCATCATACATATATACATATATATACATATATACATATACACGTGATCTCCGCGTGATGCAAGCGCATTAGCCCCGCCCGTTCGAGAGTAATGTTCAGAAGTTTGCCAAGTTGCAGTAGTAGTAGTAGTAGTACTGCAACGACGGCAGTAGTGGGTGGCCAACTAGCCTCGCTTCTCTTCGCTCCCCCGCACGCTAATAGCGTTCCCAACGACGCGACGTAAATAATGCACGAGTCATGCGCGCGGAGCGAAATCATCGCGGGTAACGACTGCGTGTATATATGTACGTTGCGAACTATTTCTCTCAAGGGATATCTATATATATATGTGTGTGTATAGCTTTTTATTTGGATACTGTGCGGATATATAGTAACGCGTGGTAGGAAAGAGACGAGGGGGCGGAGGTGTAATCGAACGCTTGTAATGCGAGGTGTAATATATAGTCTTTTTTTTGGTCAATTAGGGTCATTCTTTTTTGTTTTACTTTATCATGCTAGATAAGCATTTCCATCCATCCAATTATTGTTTGTTATAATTGCGCGGACTTCATCATTGTATACTTTTAGTCATCAACTTCATCATAAACTAATTATCACAGACATTTTCATTCAAATCCCGCATGCACACTCCATCAAAATACACGCGATCATCGTTTGATTGTACAAAAAAAAAAAACGCATCGCACTCGTATATATCCGTACGAGGCGCGAAAAACGTACAGGGTATATGTATACACGTCTCGCTTCACAAATTTCGCAAAGCGCCAATCAAAGCACGCGCCGCGTGGAACCAGCGAGCCTTGTCGTATAGTATAGCCGACTATATATCCATATATATATACTCTCGTTTCGTTGTCGCGCACGCTCGTGTACACACGGGCCGTTCCACCCGTGCGTCGAGTATGTATAGGTAGTGTGTTGTTGGATGCAAATTTTTGCGTTTTTTTTTTGTTTTTCTGGCATTGTGGGAGGAAGAACGCGGTGTTAATGAGGTTGCGAGTGTACTTGTATATAGTATAGTGCTGAGTATAGGGGTTGTAGGTGGTAATGGGCAAATAAACGTGATAGAGTAGCGTTTTTTTTGTAGTAGTTTGGTTGAGTTTAATGTTGTTAGTTGAATAGTAAATTTGAGTGCATTGCATGTAGTTATTTGACTTTTTATATAAAAAAATGTTGTTAATAACAATTTACAAGTACGCATATAGTGAGCTATAACGTAAACAATCATAAAACATCCACAACCACATATAACCATGACACATCCACCATCCTCTGCATTTCACCTAAAAAAAGCTTTCAGCATTACATATACTCGCATGAGATCTTCCCCATATCGCACGACGCACTTCTACGCTTCCAAAAGCTTTGCAACCTAGCAGCTCGATATCCCTACGTACTAGGGTATATATATGTACTATGCGTACGCGAGGTCGTCGCAAAAGCACACATCGTCGGCCTAATGGAAATTCTTCAATTATTCTCCAGATCCATAAACTACGGTGCAATGGGCGCGATAATGGGCCACGAATTAACGCACGGCTTCGACGACCAAGGTAAGTGCGAATCACACGTATATATACATACGCACGCGTGCTGTTCGATTTAACCGAGCGATGCGGGCGATTTTCAACAGATTTGGCTATTATGAGCTGGAAGAGAGTGTTTATGTTTTTGAATAGAGAGAGATGTGATTTTTATTACATTTTTGACTATTTTTACATAAGACAATTTGATTTTTACTTAACAGTATCCTGGTGGAAAATTTTTACGCAATAATTGACTATTTATTTTAGACTTGGACATTAAATAGATCAAAAAATGGAATGGTTTTTTTTGATAATCTTGACCATTTTAAAGGTACCAAAGTTGACTATTACAATGAGTCCAAAAATGGCAAAAAAAAGCTTATTATTATGATGAGGAAAGATAGAATCAAATAGCAATAAATATTTATGGAAGGAGTGCTGCAAACTATTTTTTAACACTTTAAGCGCTGTACGAGTTAATATGGGTCGTAAATTTCTTCCCTGTGGTGCTGTACGACCCACATTGGGTCGTAATAATAATTTGATTTAAACTTGCTTTGTTTCAACCAAAAAACATTCTAGACATTTTTATCAGTATGCTCTTGTTGTATATACCCACAGGGGGTCGTACTTATTTTTCATGAAATTATGTAACTTAAGTTAAAAATAATAAAGTATTTCATATTAAAAATATACAATTTCAATATTTAAAAAAAATATATCGATTGGCGTGTAAGTGAGAAAATGCTTATACATTGTCAGCACTTAAAGTGTTAATCATCGTATATTATTTATATTTTTCCGAATTTTTGATATTGTTAAATTACACCTACTTTAATACCAAATTTGTAAGAAACCTTGGAATGAAAATTCAAAACTTATGTTGTATGTCACTCCCGAACTATTAAACGAACGAATAATGTCAAAAAAGCGTTTCCCTGGAAGCCAATAATTATAGTCATTTCTCTTGGCAATTTAATGAAATTCTGTTCTTTTATTAATAGACAATTAAATTTCTACCATGGTATTATTACATTACGTTACGTGTATTGGAAAACCCAAGCAATATTACAAACAACGCAGAAAATTCAGTATAGAATCTCAATCAACTCTACACTCCGTTAACAAAGCGCGCTACTCTCTTGCAACTCCTATATTTGAACCACCGAGCGAGCGCATAATGCCGAAATCAAGTGGACAAATAGAAATTTCACCGGACGTAACGTAGAATAAATATAACACTCCTTATATATCTATATCTATATATATACACAGACACCGACAGAACTTCACATTCGTGCGAAAGTTCGCAAGCGCGAGTTGTAGATGCCAAGTTGGCGTTACTTACACTACTGGTCTGCCGCGGCTGAAACAAATTTTCCAAACTTTCGTGCTAACGCCGCGCGGCATCGAAGTTGTGTGTTGCCACCCAATTATTTACTTCGGCATGGTGCAACTACTCTCTCTCTCTCCACGTGCGCAAGCTTTTGTGTATGAGACTGATGTTAATAGTACGTCGCGCGCTTCTTGCTTTGTAGGTTATATTACAGTGTTGAAGACTTGTATACGCATGGATGGACGCGCGCGCGATGTATAATCTTGCGGAAAGTTAGATGTGTCAGGGATTTTGCCGGTATGGTTATGAATTGTATTTATATATTATCGCGCGTAAAAATTCGGTAATATTTAACGTGGGTTGTTGTAAAGCGAGTGGGAGCGTAAATCGGGTATATTGTTATTATTTATACATATCATTGTTTAAAGTTCCAAATCCTCTATCGGCGAATATAATATATAGAGTTTGAATAAATTTTCCGGGTGAATTTTGTTTATTTAAACTCGGAGCTTAGGAGGATGGAAAATTCGAACAATAGGCCGGGTTATGACAATGCGAGGGATAACCATTGTTTTCGGCATCTATATATAATAATTAAACATCCCACGCAGTTGGTATACTATTTTCTGATGAGTAAAAGTTGAAGTTATTGGTATAATCACTCTTACAACAAAAATTACTTTTAATAGTAACAAAATCGAATTTTGAGGTCAGATATTGATGTTTTTATAATTTTAAAAAAGATATAACAACTGTAACAGACACTTCTCTCTCCGTTCATCACCTATAACGAGCCAATACACTCCCGATAAATATTCACAAAAATGTATCTCATCGTACGTCTACGACGAATCACTTCGCGCTGAATTTTTCCACGGCCCATTAACAGCCTTTCTCTCTCTCTCTTCCTCTGTTCGGTATATATATATATACGAATGCAAATTTTTATGAACACGCGCGCTATACACCGGCAACTCACGTGAAAAAAAGTAAAAAATAAAAATACAGCCAGTTCTCTGGTTCTCTTAATCTATGCAAAGTGGCCGTGTAACGAGCGATTTTTGCTTGTGACATATATATACGTATACATTCATTCATAAAGGCGCGAGTCCGAAATAAAGACGCGATTTCTTGGAAGAAAGAGAGAAAGAGGGAGGAATAGAGAAGCAAAGGAAAACAAGGAGATGAAAAGTGTGTCTATATATATATGTATATCTCTGAGCAGGACGGAGGTACGACGAGAACGGCAATCTGCGACAATGGTGGAGCAACGAGACTCTGCAACACTACCACGACAAAGTCGAGTGCATTATCAAGCAGTACAGCGGATACCATTTGCCCGAGCTCGGCAACAATTTCACGGTGAGTGTCTTCTCCTTCTTCTTCTTCCTTTCCTTCTTCTTCTCTTCTTTTCCTCACGCTCTTTTTTTTCGTCTATATACTATATATAGTTACCACTCTTTCACCGTATTGTACGGACGCTTTTGTTTTGGATCCTTCCTTTTTTGTTTTGTGTCTGCAAGCGTTAAAGTATGCACGCGTCCGTCGACGCTGTATATGTACGAGGGTGTAATCCTCCCCCATTGGTCTCTGCAGTTTTATTATTTACTGGGTTCCGATGCGCACAGTCGAGCATTTTGGTTCGAGGGATGGTAGATAATGCGAGGATTTTTTTTTGTTGAGGGGTAGGAGTAGGGTTTAAGAGGATAAAGATGTACTGATTTTTATAATTTGAAGGGGTTTCGAAGGGTTTCAATTGAAAATCGGATAAGAGTAGAATTTTAATAAATTTTTAAGGATTGTGGTATTATGAATTTACCAAAGTTATATATATACATATGTTTACAAGCGTAAATGTGATTTTCGTAAATAATGGAATCACAGTCGTGTAAAAAGAACAGTCGGACGTCGCAATCCGCGTCTATATATATATATATATTTGATATTAATTCATATATAAAACACCTACATGTGCAGAAATATTCTGCCTCTGACATTTAATAAAAAATTATTACACGCTATACGCAACGTCAAACCACGCATATACGCAACGCGTTAAATCGGATTGTGCAAAGTTACAAAATTCTTTTTTCCCATTTTAATCCGAAAAATATTTAATTCCATTCTCACGAAATTTACGATAACCCATTAATATACTTCCTCTATATGCGAAATCTTCACTTCTTTATATATACGAACTTTCCCGAGAATATTATAAACCACAAACTTCACGGCGAATCCGCACTTTTTTCCCCTCTCGATATTCCGAAAATATAGCGCGCACAGCTATATGGATTAATTCAATGAACCGTCATCGTACTCTCTCTGTCTCTGTCTCTCCCGTGTCCGATAAATATGCATCGCGCCGTGGCGATATGTCCCTTAATTGAATTTTTCCGTACCACCACCGATATATACATCAGCTGTGTGGACGTATACGGTGCTCACTTGCAGGAACCCAGTCCTTGAACCTTGACGTAAACCAGAGAATCATGTATATATATATAGGGGCGATGGTGAATTACGACAGGGTATATACAGCGTGGAATATTATTATTTATTATGCGAAGGGCCAGCTGCTGAGCTGAAAAGTTAATAAGTCTGCGCGAGGGATATTGTTATCTGAAAATTCCATGGAAATATAAAAGTCGGTCTAGGAATTTTTTACCGTGATTCACTTTTATATTAAAGAGAAATGAAATTTGTAATTCTTTTTTCGCAGATGCTACCCGCGCAATTTTTACGCGAATGATTTTGAATTTTGAAAATATTCTTTTGTAGCACGGGATTTTCAAGCTATATACGTGAAATTCGTTTCTCCGCTCCTAAGCTGGGCAAAAAAAATATTGAATATGCTTGAGTTTTTTTTCATCGGTGCCGCGATGCATTTGAAGTTTTTCTTTGAACTTGATACTCTATATTTTGATATAGGTATACAGTAGTATGATGTGAAAAAAGTTCGAAAGGTATTCAAATTACACGTATATAGCTTTGGTAGAATCGATATTTTGTAATTGTCATAAAATTCTAAATAATAACAATAACAATTCAACTACTATATAATCTTCGTTACTTTTCTCACATACACTTACACACACGCACGACGAAACCTTACACTCCCAGAAACCCCATAAGTCTTCAAATTTGCATCTCCTCTATACCCCAAAAAACCTCGAGCTCTCACGCTACATTTCACCCCTTTCCCCGAACCTCCTCATTACAATCCCTTTTTACTCTACTCTCTCTCTCTCTCTCACTCACTCCTCTTCCGTCTCTCCTTTGTCCCCGTCCGGATATCCTCTCCCTCTCGTCTGACGCCCGGGCGCGCAGATATCGTAACTCGTCATTACATATCTCTCTCTCTCTCTCTGTTCCTTTCTTCCCACGCGCGGCGTGAAATCCTTTCGTCCCCTTCCGCAGACGCGGCGTTTTTGCGAGACGCGCGCGCGCGATTTGAAAGCACTTTGCGAAAATGACTTTCACGCGGAAAGGTGTCTGAAGAAGAGAAAGAGAGAGAAAAATAGAAGAATGCCTATACGCGCGATTGTATATAGTTCAGATGATTTTTGGAAACTACTACGCGTACATATAGACGATTGAAACTAAAGTATATATTATATACAGTTAAATATATATATACGTTTATTTATTTTTGTCAAACTCATCTTTTATTAACCTTACGTTTCGTTTCAAAACGTTACACCGACAAAATGCGAACGAACGGTCGATAAGCTCACGCGGGACGAATAGAGAAACTCTCACGTCGATGAGAAATAGAGTTCGAAGAAGTCGTAAGCGCGTACCGGGAGATGTATAAGTAAGTGGAAAGAAGACCGGAAAATCGAGCTGCGATATCGCTGTTTAATAACAATAATCGACACTTCCGGCTTTTGGCAAATGGCAGGGACGTGAATTTTATTCAAACATTTTTCATATCCGTTGAGGCATTACTACTATCCCACTATTATATATATATACCCCTTTCCTACATCGCTCGGAAACGCGAACGCGAACGCGCGCGTAAAATGATTGGAAGGATGCTCGATAATGCCGATAGTAACGGCTTTCAATATTATTACAGTAAATTTGATGTAAGATGCTAAGTATAATGGGTTTTATCATCCGAGGCAAAGGGGAGAAAAAAAAATGTCCGATGGTAGTTTATCAAGGGTAAATATTGGCGTAATGCGGAGATAAATTGTACGATGGGATATTGGGCTAATTGTGTAATATGGATGTTATAAAAGGAAGCTTGTTCGATATGACACATGTTTTGTAGATATATAGGTTTCTTTTTTAATTTTTTTGTTATTCTATACCACATCTATATCTACTTAAAACCCGTTCTAACAGTCCCTACACCCTTTACCTTAATTTCAAAACAATCCAAACCCCCGATTACTTAAATCACAACAATTAGAATAAATTCTCTCTCGCTCTTCTACGTTTGGAAAATTCAAATCGAAACTAGTAAACGTAACGTCCGCGTGTGCAATCCTGATCGCCTCCGGCTTACACTCACACATATATACATATACACTGTAGAAGAGGCAGAGTAATTGAAAGTAACTTATCGGAAGTTCTTCTCTGCAAAGTCATTTTCCTCGGAATCAATTCGACGGATCTCAATGGTGAAACTCTTGGAAAATTGTAAACGCTGTTTCGGACGAAAATTAATTTACACGGGAACATGAGAATTAATCACCTATATATATAATGTTATGCTTGTAATATACGTAGTTATACGGTTGAAGTTATATAGCATGGAAAAAGAGATTTTAGAATTTGGTAGAATTAATTAAAGCTTGGTTTGGGAAAATGACGGGACGACGAGTTGTTTATATTGATGAAAATCTTCCTTTGAGGTATAGAATCACGCTTGCAAAAATGACGTGTATATAGGTAGTGTAGTAAAAAGAGTTGATATCACATTTGTGAAAGAACTTTTGAATGATGTCTCGTTGGAAATTCAATTGATATATGAACACACGCGAAGTAGATATTGAAAACGGATTCAAAAAAAGTATTTTCATTTAAGGAGAATTCTCTGAATATAGAGAAAAGCAAATAAAAATTCTTTGTCTCTTTTCTAACGAAAGAAAAATCTGTTAATGTTTACATTATACTATATTTATATATTATTTGCCCAATGATTATACATAAAGCAACTTATATTATACAAATTACACGAATAAAATAATAAACGCTTTGTTTCATCCTACTCAATTATACATCCCTTCCTCCCTATTCAGAACCATATAATTATTTATTTATACACATTATTACTTATTGATTACACGTATATACCGTAAAACTTACCGTATCTCGGTGTGCACGCAGGTTAACGGCATCAACACGCAGGGCGAGAACATTGCCGACAACGGCGGTCTTCGCGAGGCATATCGGGCATACCAGCGACTTCGTACCCGTTCGCCTAATCAGCTCGCTTTGCCTGGACTTTCTGATTACACCCAGGAGCAGCTCTTCTTCCTTGGCTTCGCTCAGGTACGTACATGTGTAATGGGTGATAAGGAGGGAAAGTGTGTGGTTGGGTTGAGTATTAGAGTTATATGTCGGGGTGAATTGATGCGTCAATTTAAGTCGGTCTTTGGTCTATCTCTGCAGCAATGGTTAAAAAATTTTATTGGAAAATATGTGAATCAGCTGTAGTGTTAAAATTTTTTGTATAATATCTTCGTTTATGTATCTGTGGCTCCGAGGCATAACGACATAAGTCCATTTTTTTGAAAATCGGAAAAACATTGGATTTAGTATCTTTGAATGGGTTTTTTTTCATTTAAAACATTAAAAACTGTCAGTAGTAGTTAAAATATTGCCCTAAAGCTACGATATACGGAAAACGTAACATAAATTCATTTTTTAAATTTAGTGCGCGGCATAACAATATAAGCCCAGCAATGATTTATTTTATCCAACCAAATTGAATATAAAAATTATTTTTATATAAAATATATACAATAACTAGATAAAATTTA
>JAWWEQ010000055.1:26212455-26268085 GCA_035583055.1 Torymus tubicola
CCTATATCCTTAAAGAATTTATTATGAATACATTTGGGACAAATATGTATTACTTTGCGAATTCTTCCGAACTCTTTACGAATTCAATAAGAATTGTTTTTGCCGTCTGGGTACATCATTATTATCTACACCGCGTGAACTTCGCAAACATATATATATATATATACGAACCGCGTAAACAAATCCAATCGCATTTGCATAAAACCAGCTTGTAGTATCTCGCACTCGAGTTATATATAATATCTATGTACATATACGTGTAATATATTTTCTTCATTTTACCGGTTTTATCTGTATTTATCAGAGCGGCGCTGGTGTCGTTAGGAACGTACTCTCGCGTGTATAAGCGATAATACAAATTTTCCGAGCCGCAGTCGCTGTCTTTATTAGGTGGCCGCCGGTGACTATAAGCAAAGGAGAGAAAGTATACATATATTGCGCGAAAAAGCAGAATTTCTATTGATTGTAGGTAGCAAGTGTATAAAAAAAGTAAGAGACAGACAATTGGATTTGAAACGATGGAAGATCTGGTGATAACAGCGGTGGACGTTCAAGACGTGAGGTTCCCAACGTCCCTCAAATCCGACGGTAGTGATGCGATGGTAAGGAAAGGATTTTGATTTTTTTATTTGTTTTTTGGGGGGGGGGGGCGATTAATATAATTATTTGATATTGATAGTTTGACTAGTTTTAGTGGAAAATATTTTGTACGTTTTTGTAAATATTTTTAAATCGAGAATACGCCACGAAGTGATTTCGCAAAAAGTCAATATTGCTTCATTATGTAAATTTAAAATTTGCTAATTAAATCCAAAAAACGTTTTTATTTTTTTTAAGTAACCTTGACAAAGGTTGATAAAAACGTCGAATTAAACTATAATCTACTTTTCTTCAAACTCAAAATAAAAAACTTACTAACGGTACACTAGCAATGTGCACTGTTTAATCTAATACTGTTATCGATAAGAAAAACGCAGATTCAAATAATTTTGAAATAATTTATAAGCTAAATTTATTTACACATTTAAGCTACTTGTATTTTATTATAAGCTTTACGATAAAGTTGGACCAAAAAAATATCTGTACATCGTCAAAATATATAATTTGTAATTTTTATACAATAAATCTAAAATAATTTTAATTTATCTTACGCAAAATATTAAAAGTTTCTTAATAAGCTCTTCTGCATAAAATGGTAACTTGAAGAAAACAACATTACAGTTATCTATATCGATTGCAATCATTCAAATCGATTACTCAATCTGAAACCAGTATCGTTTATTATGTAAACCGCCTGATACTTAATAATTTAACATTAACAGATATGCATACAAAATATCTAAATTAACTATAAATTCAATATAAAAATTTTAGCACACAGATCCTGACTACTCCTGCGCTTACGTAACGATAAAGACGAACAAGAATGTCGAGGGTTACGGGCTTACCTTTACCCTGGGCAGGGGCACCGAGATCGGTAAACCAATCTTTTTTACGTTTCTAAGGGACTGTCTCCATAAGTGTGCCTGTACCTAAACACACGAACTCTGACTCAAGGGATTATATCGCTAAGTTGAAATCTATTGGCTACTGAGTATGCTTAGTATGCCTGCATCCAATAGGATTTTTAACTTGACTATAGTCCCTTGACTCAGAGTTCGTGTGCCTAGGCATAGGCACACTTATGGAGACAATCCCTATAATAATTATAAGTATAAAGCTTCTGACAGAAGTTAGTTTTGCATGTTAAAACTGCAGTAAATTATCATGTAAAGCATGCTTGTATACCTATTAAACTTTAAAAATAAAAAATGAAAGCAAAATTGTAAAGCCGATGTACTTTACTTTTTAAAATCGTCAAAATGCAATATTTCTTAAATAAGTGACGATTTTAAAATTTTTCTTCGCTGTCTGATTTTGAAAGTGTGTGTGTGCATAATACTATTCCAATTGCATTTACACAGAAATCACGAGAGCTAAAAATTAATCAACTACTTTACACAATTTGTACGACAGTTTTAACATGAAAAACTAATTTTAAACAGAATCCTTACACCCATACAACCATAATACCCCTAACAACTCATTAAGAACTATACCCTCACAGTCGTATTGGCATGCAAAACAATGTCAAGACCAATCGTTGGCATGAAGGTCCGTGACATCTACAGCGACTTTGCTTCGTTCTGGCGAAGACTTACAAGCGAATCCCAGCTACGATGGGTAAGTATATAATATATATACACTATACTTTTTCTCGTTTCCACTATACTACTATCTAACAAACGATTTGCATACGATCAATGTAGATCGGACCGGAGAAAGGTGTGACACACTTGGCGACGGCAGCGATCGTCAACGCCCTGTGGGACCTGTGGGCACGCGCTGAGGGCAAACCCCTCTGGAGGCTACTCGCTGACCTCAGCCCTGAACAGCTCGTATCTGCGATTGACTTTCGTTATATGTGAGCTGTTTATTTTTCTTTTATATTAGGGGTAGTATTATTTCCTTTTATTTTTAACGATTTTTACGTCGATTCTAAGGTTAAATTATTTGATGACGGTATAATGGTATCGAGTGTTTGTGTTGTACCAATAAGTATATATGCGTTATGTAATATATTGGAGGTTTGATTGAGACTTTTGACGGATTTTATTTTATGTTAGTTAAGAATGTGAAAAATAAGCTTTGTCAATATGCTCCCGGAAAATGTAATTTTTACCCACAATTTATGAATTTGATTTCATCATTATTTGAAAGTTCTCAGACACTTTTTTTTATCTCAGTTTAAAATAATTGATTACCTCAGGCATTCGTTCATGCCTTATATATAATAACTAACGCACAAGAATACCAAACATTCCAAACCCCATAAATTTCTCTCCAATTTCCTAAATTCACCGACAACTTTTCAAATCTCACAATATCCCTTACAGCACGGACGTAATTACAAAAGACGAAGCTCTCGCCCTTCTACGTTCACAAACCTCTACAAAAAGCACCCGCATATCAACGCTCCTAAAAACCGGCTACCCAGCGTACACGACGCAAGTCGGATGGCTGGGCTACAGTGATGCAAAGGTCCGCGAACTCTGCGCTAAGTTCCTGGGCCTGGGGTTCACTGCCTTCAAGGCAAAGGTCGGTCAGGATCTGAAGGATGACGTGCGTCGCTGTGAACTCATTCGTACGCAAATCGGTTACGATAAAACTTTCATGGTCGACGCTAATCAGATCTGGGACGTTGAGGAGGCGATTACATGGATGAAGCAGCTGGCCAAGTTCAAGCCGATCTGGATCGAAGAACCGACGTCGCCGGATGATGTGTTGGGACATGCGAGGATCGCGAATGAACTCAGGCCGCTCGGTATTGGCGTGGCGACTGGAGAGATGTGCGCTAATAGGTGAGTGATGGTTGAAAAACGTTTTTTTTAAGCAATTTTTAAGGGCTTGAGTACTTAAGTTTTTTTTTTAAATAAAAATAGTTAGTCGGAGTGGTTTATATTTCGTATCAATTTTGAAACTTGGAATTACAAAGTTTAGTTGTATATATGTATATAAGAGATTTTGATATGCTTAATTTTTATGGAAAACAAATAAAATTATCTGAATAATTTTTAAATTGAATACTTTCTCTTGCAGAGTTATGTTTAAGCAATTTATGCAGGCGAAAGCCTTGGACTATTGTCAAATCGATTCGGCAAGAATCGGAGGAGTAAACGAAATTCTAGCTGTGTATCTTATGGCTAGGAAGTTAAACGGTAAGTCATATACAAAGAACTAATGGCAAATTTTAACTTGATCATTATGTTTCTTTTAATATCTTAATCAAGCAATTATAACATATATATTTAAAATAGAACTTTCTAAGCGATCTACAATTACCTTAAAAAATTAATAACTAATATGATTGAGCTTTGACCATTACACTTTGTACTATCCTCGAGATATTTGACACATATAATCGCTTATGATCGAAGATAATTTCTAAATTACAATCCATCATTATGTATGTACACAAAATTCATTCCACTGTCGTTCACAACAAAACATTTTTTATTACAGTGCCGGTATGTCCACACGCCGGTGGTGTGGGCCTCTGCGAGATGGTTCAGCACCTGCAGATGTGGGATTACGTTTGCCTCTCGGGGACGATGGAAGGCCGACTTATAGAGTACGTCGATCAGCAGCATGAGCACTTTGAGAACCCTACTGTTGTGGAGAAAGCTCATTACATGCCGCCTACAGCGCCTGGCTATTCCACCAAGTTCAAGGACGAGAGTATCAAAGATTACGTTTATCCCAATGGTAGAGAATGGCAGCGCATGTTCAAGGAGGGCGTGTTCCCGACGCCCAGCGACTGAGCGAAATGTAAATGAGATGAGCTGAAATAAGAGATTAATTTGTGATTTTTTTTTTTAAATCTTTTTATATGATTGTGGTCAGTAAGTTTAAGAAAAGATGTAGTCATGTTTTTAAAATCAAGAATGTGGTGTAACTGAGCTGTTTCAAAATAGTGAAAGTGCTGAATGTGCTTGTGACGTAATGGTTAGATAAAATGAATAAATTAATTACAAACTTAGTGGAAAATCTTCGTTTAGTCCTTAGTTTTAATATCATCCTACAAATTTCAATTGAAAAATTCATTAACTATTTTCCTTGAACCGTGACTTCACATAGTCTGTCTGTAAATTGAAAGCAAAGAACATTGATTAAAAAAAAATTTTATTTTATTTTTCTTGCTTGATGTAAAAAAATTACATCTATTTAAAGCTTGCATGTGCTCAATAAATATCAATGACACTATCAGCATTAATATAATGTTGTTATGCAATCATACTTACACTGACAAACCAAATAGAGTTAGGCTTAAACATCATATTTTTGACAAAAGACATGGTTTCCACTGGAGAAATAATGTGCAAATGTAGGTGATTGACTGTAGTAAAAGGTGGCCAATGAAAACCTGTTCTGGTAGAATTCTTTTCTAAGTTCAACTTATCAGCAATAATATCAACAGAGGCAACCATCTTGTCGTCTGCAAGTTAAAACATACATTGTTAAATAATTCAAAGTATTTAGATTATTCATATGTATTCGCAATCACTTACAAAGCTCTTCGTGCTCTTTCTTCAACTCTTTGGCATTGACTATGTGGTTCTTGGGAATGACCAGATAATGATGCGTAGAGGCAGGGTTAATATCTTTGATACAGGCTACGTGATCATCCTAAAAAAACAATAAAAGATATTTTACTTCTTTAACCCACAAATATACAATAAATTAAATATTCACACATTTTTGTCCTCGCGTATATAGATCACCCGAATTTTCTAAATTCTATTTACATTATAACGCTATGCATTTATCATTAAAAATGAATCTTACCTCGTAAACACAATCGCCAGGTTCCTCTTTCTTCAGAATCTTGCAAAACACACAGTTCTCCTGATAATTCTCTACCTCTGTCATATTGACGACTGAAAGTGTCAATTGCGGCTAGCTGGACACACGCATATCAGAACTAAAAAAACTGGAAAAACAAGTTTGGCACTAACTACTTGTATACTATATTAGTGAGAGTTTTCTGCTCTCTGCGCCAGCGCGTAACTGACACATTCTTCGCTCGAATAAAAAGTTTTGTTGATGCGTTATCGGTGAGGGAGCAAAAGGTTGGTGTTATCATCAACAGTGACTCGAGAGTTTCTCGGTCGGTAAGAACGGAATTGTCATTGCCAAGCTATGATAACGTTCAAATTTCTGAAATAATTTTTTCAAGGTTCTTCGTTGTTGAATAATTTTCTTTTTAAAACACAGTATAATTATTAAATTCTCAAATAAAATTTAAAATACATATTTTAGGTTATTTAAAAATTTATATAGGAACTTCGGTCTTTGAGAAGTAAGATTGGACTATAGTATAATAATAAAAATTACTTTGTAATCAGTTTTATACGAAATTTATGAATAATTGACATGAAAAAGACGGACATTACTTTCATATTTTACAAGAATTAAGGAATATATAGAAAAGGAAGAAATAAGCAACAAAAATGTTACAGTTGCATTAATTTTTAATTTAAAATATATAAACTGTACATGTATTTATAGGATATATATATTTTTTCATATATTTTTGCATGTGATGTAGTTTTCGTACGATGTAGATTTAACGCGAAGTAGTACCTGTGAGCGTGACGAAACATTCACATCTGTGATGTGACATATCTCACTTTTTTCCCTCCCGTTTTCTTTTTTGCGAGACGTCCGTTGAGCATCAGAAAAAAAGAAAGTTTGCCTCATTTTACTTTTGTCAATGACCAATTCACAACGAACGTCGGTGACTATATTCTTTTAATTATTTCTTTTATCTTTTTTACTGTGTCCTAACCTCAGCAGGCATCTTCTTACCTACTACGGAATCAATTACAAGAGATAATTATCATATTCGCTACTCAGTCCACTCTACGCTGAACAAGTAAGACCGGACCATCGTTTATTTCATTCACGCTTTCTCTCTCTCCCTCTCTCTCCCTCTCTCACCCTCTCTCACCCTCTCTCTCTACCCGACTTATTCATCCCCCGAGTTAAAATCACTCTTATACATTTGTCACGTCATCGAAAAAATCATCATTTCTTTTATTCTTGACATTTTCTCACGTCTCTCTCTTTCTCGCTCGCTCTCTATAAAATCAGGATTATCTAAAAGTACGTATTTTGCACTGTTCCACTTTGATTATACTTATGTAAATACACTTTTTATCCCCTTCCGTCTTTCTCTCACATCGCCTTCATGTTTTTTTTTTTTCATGTCGTTTGAGAAAATACAAAAAATAAAATAAAATAAAACGCATATACGAAATGAAAATTGTTCGGATGATTTATTTGGTTCTTTCATATCGTTCTCTAAAGTATATCTTCGTTTCCCTCTCTCACGTCGCTGATATAATTTAAAATCTTAAAACGTACAATAAAAAAAAAGAAGAAGAAAGGTAAGAAGGAATAAAGAAAGAAAACACTAATTGCCGTCCCTCCTCAATAAAAAGCACTTAATAAAGAACCAATCGTAAAAACATGGGTGCGCGTTATTATTGCCTATATAGAGAAAGAGAGTGTGTGCATCTCACGCTCTCCCTCATTCGAGAGGACAAAAACAAAAAGGAAAACTGCGAAGTAACGGGATAAAAACTAAAGCTTACAAAAAAAAGCGCGCACGCACGCGTGCTTATGCCTTTCGTTCTTTACGTAAAGAAAGAAAAAAAAAACAAGAAACAAAAATATATAATAAAAACGAACGCTACGTGCCTATTCTGCTCTCGACACTTAACACTGGAAGTTCATCATCATCATCATCATCATTACAACTAGTTTGTCATCGCAATTCCAATGTCTTCGATTGCGCTTCCTCTTTCTCTCTCTCTTTCTCGCTCGCTCTCTATATCTCTTTATATATATATATATACTTTATAATCGCTTACGGGAAAGGGATGCCCTTGGCATACCCAGGCAGCGCGCGCAGTTACATATGTAAAATACGAATCTCACGGGTACCTCGCCCGTCTGTACACTTGTTTATTTCTCGCCTTTGCATTAATCTTCGCCCTTTCATATATCAAGCCTCTTACATTGTTCAACCTCACCCTCCCTCATTATCATCATTATAATCGTCCTCCATTTTCCTTTCTTTTTTTATAAATAACTCTTATAATTTAAAAAGCTAAGAAACTACGTTCCATGGAGGAAGAAACGCCGCCGCATGTGTAGGTGTATGTGTGTGTGTGTGTGTACGGGAGGGGAAGAACGCATCGAACGCATCGTACAACATGACAATAAGGATATATAATGTTCGCGTGTGAAGAAAAAGTATGACGGGCGACGTATGATGGAAGCGGCCGGAGAAAGTATAAAGGGACGATGTACTACGTACGTGTAGCGCGACGCGAGGTCCTGTCGCGTATATACGCGCGTATAATACTTCGCTGGATCGTCGCTCTAATGATGCTCTTTATGCTTTATATGCGTATGTGTTTGTGTATGTATGTTTAGGTATGTATTCATGTGTGTATGTGTGTGTGAAGTCGCTCAGTCTATATCGTCGCAGCCCTTCGCCAACATATATAGTCTCTCTTTCTCTCAGTACGACACCGTTGTCGTCTTTTTATCTCGCTTGTTTATCTCTTGTTATCATCTGGCTTCTTTCGCTTCATTCCTGCCTCGGGCTCTCGTTTTTTTTTTGCGTGCAGTAGTACATCTTCTTACTAGATCATCGTCCGGTCCAACGGCCCGGCTGATCGATCTAGTAAAGAGGTAAATTTCAGCTACCCTGGTAGGGCATCTGGTCGGGCAGCGAGGACGAGTGGTTGTTAGGCGTTGGACTTTGATGGAAGTGCTGTGACGAGCCGTCCTGGGACATCTCGCTTACCACCGGCTCCTCGTATTTACCGCGTTTGAAGCGGCCGTAGAGCGAGGAGTACGGTAGGTTGTAGTGGATCGCCGCCTGGTTGATGCTCATGTGGCCCAATCTGGAAATGGCAGAGGCGCTCTTTTACTGGCGTCATTCTCTGTTCTCATTAGCACTACTTTGATAAATTTTTGTTTTAGAAGAAAACAAAAACGTTTTTCCAAACAATATGGCAAAGAACTATACAGAATTGGATCGAATAAAGTAGCTTCAATTGAATTTATCTCTTTTTACAATAAAATTGACATTTTCATAGATTTATCAATAACTTTTTTAATATTATTCTTAGCAATTCAACGATTAGAAGTCACAGAAATAGTCAAAACTTTTATTTACAAAGCTAGAATCAGTAATTAAAAAAGAAAAGAAGAAAACATAGTCGCCTTCCACCGACCACCTCTCACATCCTCTCACCTAACAGACTCGAGTGCCTCCGTCATGGCATCCTCACTCCAGGGTGTTGGATTGCTCCGACTGAGTTCAATACCTTCCCTCTTGCATCTCCCATAAAGCGTCCCTGTGGGTATGCCAAATTCTGTCGACGCCCTTTGTACAGACGTCTGTCCAGACCTTATCGCTTCCAATGCACGATCAAGATCAGCTGGTGACCAGGTCGTCGGGCTAGCATTGAACGGTGCTGCCAGTCTGATTCCCTCTCGCCTTGCTATCTTGTAAAGCGTGCTCGAGGGTATGCCGAAGGCTTTCGAAGCCTTGTTCGCGGATATTGTACCGGTACGTAACGCATCCAATGCGTTGTTTAGGCTTTCGTCGCTCCAGGATTTCGTCGGTCCGTCCTTTTTTGGCGTGTCGATGCCGAGGCGGTGCGCGCGCTGCCAGAGCGTCGTTGAGGGGATGCCGAATGTCGCTGTGGAAAGAGAGAGGTAACAGATAGTTAGAATAGATGGTTGTGGTATGAGTTGAAGGTTTGTTTTTGAAGCGAATTCACTATATAATACTTATTATTAAACTGTAGCGTTTCTTTAAAAACTTTTAAATATTTTTAAAAAAAGCAAAAATATACAGTCACTCAAATGACTGAATAGATTTTAATATTTTCATCAATACTATTTAATCATGATTTGTCTGATCATTTTACTGCAACTTTACAAAGTGGTCCAATTTAACGTTAAATTTAAAACTCCGCTACATTATTTCACCATCCCCTTACATATAAACCCACAAAAAAAATCACATAAACCAACCGGAAGCCTTGGTGAGGCTCATATCGTGATTCCTAAGTGCGTCGAGAGCCGCGTCCATATCTTCCTGCGTCCAAGACTTCGAGCCGTGATGATGCGATCCCGACTGTCCCGAGTGACTACGTGAATTGTTCTCCCCTGAATCCGAGTGTACACTGCTACCGGAGGGCATGAGGCCGAGCAACTCCGGCGTTATCATCATCATATTGTCGTCTGCGTTCTTCGAGCTAACACTCGCCCGGTCGGACATGTGGCTGTCAATGTCGATCGTGTCCGACGAGTCCATCGTGTGTAGCGTCTCAAATTTTACCTTTACACTGTCGCAACTCTGGATATCTGTGAATAGAAAGTAAATGGATGTTTAGTTGTTTTTTTTTATTTAACATAAATGGATTCTAATGTTATCCTTTGTAAAAGTAAATACATGTAAGCGGCCAAATTATCCACGCGTTGGTTTACTTTTGACTGAATTATCCTGAAAATCAAATATCACCGTGACCAATCCATAATCCCTAACGCACAGGTACAATATTTATATTCGCATCGTCGACGACGTCGTCATCAAGCAATCGTGTAAAATCGAGTGTCGCGGATGAGGAGGAGGAGGTAGAGTGAGAGGAGAGGAACAAAAGAGAGCAGCGGCCGGTCGCTCATTAGTCAGGAAGGGAATCAAAATAATTGGCCTAATCGGGCTTAACTGCTCGTGATTAGATTTGCGCGAGCTCGCCCACGCACGCACGAGAGAGCGAACGTAGAGTGGAGTGAGTGAGAGGTAGCCTCGTTCGGAGTATATACGCGTAACTTTGTGTCTAGGTCTCGTTTCTCTGCTCGTGCTTGTTGCGATGAAAGTTTTTTGAAGAAGAATTTTTCGGCAAGTCTTTAGGGTATACGCATTCGGAAAGGAAGAAGTGAGAGTTAGAAGTACAAAGAATTTTGTTCATTGATTTCATTAAATGTTATACAACGTTTTATTTTCTATATTATAACTTGAATAAAAGTTTATACTGATAAAGATATTTCACTGATAATTAAACAATATTTCTACCGTTACCGCATCAACAACAACTATACCACATTGATATATCAACTAAAATTAAACTTAATCCTCGCCATAGCGGTATACATATATAACATACACTTGATTATCATATACACACCTGCCGTATGGTGATCCGGGTCCCTGAGGTGAGTGATGGTCGTGCCTACGAGGGTTGCGCTAGGCGGCGTTGGCTGTGTCTCCGGCGGTAGATCGACCTCCGCCGGGTCCGGATGATGCCCATAATGCCCGAGACCTGTGTGACAGAACATGTCGCCTACGATCATTACGACGTGCGCACTCGCTGTCCCCCCGGCGCCCCCGCGCGCTACCCTATGTCGCCCCGCGACCCAACTGTTTGTGTGCTCGTCACGGTGCTCGGATGCTGGTTCTTATTGTATCTTACGGTTAGGTGAAGTTGGTAGTGGAATGGTGCGAAAGTTCGATGATTTTATAGTATTTAATTAGAAAGGTTTTGATACTTTTCTAATTTTGTCAAATTTCGGTTGGGTTTATAGATCTTTGAATTTAATAGGTTTACCAGGATAGTGCACTAGCTTCCGGTTCTGGATTAAGCTCAAAGTTTGGGGATAAGTTGTTAGATGTAGAAATATTAAACCCTAACGCTCAAGAAAATTAAAGTTTTCGATATTTCATTCAGAAAAGCTTTTTTCATTTAAATGGTAGCAATTTAACTTTAGAAACACTTGAATATCCTTCAAATTTAGAAAACAAAACTAGAGAAAATGACTTTTCATTTGCTTTTTTAAGGATTATACAATGTCGATTTCTTTCAAAGTTGAAAAAAAGTTTAAAATTAAGCATCCATAGTACACTAAAATATGCAGGCAATCAAACACTCAACTTTTCAAATCCAGAATCCGAAGGTAAGTTTTATAAATACCGACAAGAAAAATTGAACAGTCTTGATAAAAATTGTAAAAACGATTGACCATTTCTTGGTCAACATATCAGCTACGAATTGACTATTTCACCTTTTATTCGAGTTTTCAGCTACACCACGTACCTACCAACTAGTTAATTTCTTCCTTCAATAACCACCTAAAAATACTAAACAATCCGTAAACCCAAACAAACCTACATCACCCATCATATCAGCACAATTCATAATCCGCCCCCCCTCCCTTTCCACTCAGCGTCAAAGCAAGAGAGTGAGAGAGCACACATGAACACAGCGAGGGACGCGGAGCGCTCTTATCATCGCGTCTCTGGCTTACCGTTGTTGTTCGTCGTCGTGGAGTTGGCGCCGCCGGCGGCGTTGTTGTTGGCAGCAGCAGCACTGCCGCTGTTGTTGTTGTCCGTGCTCCCACCACCGCCACCACCACCACCTCCACCACCGCCACCGCCTCCTCCTCCTCCTCCTCCCCCGGCGCTATTGCTGCGCTGGCACGAGTCCAGGACTACTGCTGGGGTCGTCGCTGTCGTCTCCATGCACTCGTCATCTTCGGCCGGCCAGCACTCGCGGCGGTTCTGCAATACGAGACGTACAATTGTATATATATGTATTTATGTATGTGTGTGTGTGTGAGCATATTCATGAGTGGGTGCGAGAAAGCTTAATTTCTGTTGTACACCCGCGTGTATAGCTATACGTGGTTGTTGTGTGGTGAGCTTATACGGGAAAGTTGGGTGTGCATGAATTTTGATAGAGGTTGAGATTGGATTGGGTGTGGAGAAAATGGTACTGAGGATTTTGTACTGTAAAGGTGTATAGTTGGTGTTACGGTAATAATGGGAATAAAATTGTTAATTGTGTACTCATTTGTCTATATATCACATTTGCTCTATGCATCTGATATAAAAAGATAGTTATCCTTTTCAAATATGTATAAATCTATATATTATATCGTAAAAAACCTTTAATTTCTATCATATATCACTAATCGTTAAAAAAAATCTCAAGCTCTCACAAAAAGGAATTACCAATATATTTAAAATTAATCATAACTATATATAACATATCCTCACCTCCTTATTGCAATCCCTGACGTAGCTCTCAACGTAATCCTCTTCCTTGTACCTATCCTGTTGATGATGATTGTGGGCCCTACTGTTGTTATTATTGTTATTACCGTTAGCCTCGAAATTCGTACGAGCTTTCTTGTATCGCTGATGATGTCGTTTGAGTTTCGTGTGAAAGTTTAGCCGTGGTGTGCTCGAGTCCCGTGGCGGTGAACTCAAGCTCACCGAGGGGCCTTCCCTACTCTCCGGCACCTCGCACAGGCCCTTGATTTTCAGCTGGTCGGCCGTCTTCAGTAGCGACTGGTAAATTCATCGTAAGGATACGTTATTATAATAGGTAATTAAAGAATTATATTTTACTGATTTTGTATATATATATATATATATATATATATTAGTGTAATAAGCAGTTAACCGTCCTACACTCAAGTATAGATATATATACAACCTTCCGCATTCTCTTTCCTGCCTGAACACTATAGTATAAGAAAAATCACAGCAGCGACAATAATCACCGAGCCTAAACCCTTATAGCATTTCCAACCTCGTAACGCAACGCATCAATCCGACCTTCTCTCTCTTCGTCTTCCATCTCTTCGTTTCCACCAACGACCCCCACGCCCATACCACTACCACCACTACCGTCTACTACTTCGAACTTCACCGGCGCGCAACAGCTGATTCCTCCTCGGCGTCCGACGTCGAGACGTCGGCATTTCCTCTCTCCCTCTTTCTCTCTCTCTACCCTCTTCTTCGTATAAGAAAAGCAGAGAGGTAAAGAGAGAGCGCGCTTTCACTCGATTAGCGAACGCGGGCGACGGGAAATTCAGTTTGCTTTTTTCGCTATGTAGTAGTAGCGACTTGCTAGCGCGACGACTTTCCTTCGATCGATATAATCGGAGATTTTAATCAGCCCTTGCACTCTACCCCGCTGCTGGTATTAATTTTAAGTTTCCGATTTGTAATTAAAAGTATACGCGTATAGGTGTGGTATGGTATATTGGAGGAAAAAGAAAGCCGAGCAATTCAACGGGCGTTGTTCCTACGTTAAGGGTTGTAGCGTAAGTTTTATGTATAGATTAGGAAAGGTATCGGTTTCAATCTACACATGTAGACGGAGAAAAAAAGTTCAGTAAAAATTACAAGACGAAAATTTTACTACAGAAAGTCTTGTAATTTTTTTGGGTTTGTACAATCTGCAACGGCTTTACTAATCAGTCTTGTAATGTTTACTGTACCTCATTTTCCCCGTGTATCCATCATTATAAAACCAACTGAACCATCGACCGCATCCTACCCATTACCTTACAATTTCCAAACCAAAAATCCCAATCCTCCTCTCCTGCCGCGTGTTTCTGTCGCAACAATCAGCACACCTCGGAAAATCAAACTCCCTCGAATCGAAATAATAACCACCTCGCGTCTCTTCCATCAATATATATATATACATATACACATCAAGGCGATAAAGAACGACGCGCGTATAGTAGTCTCCCTCCACTGCAACCACACCGCCTCTCTCTCTCGGCAGCCATCGCGCCCCTCTCGGTTCTTTAATCAAGCGCCCGGGGGTTGCGCCGCTCGCGCGATTAGGAGAGGCAGACGCGCCGCCGCTGCCGCTCCGCAAGCTCATCCCTCCTCTTCCAGCGCGCTACCACTACCGCCGACGCCGCCACCGCTTGTCGTCGTAGTCTGCGGAGTTGCCGGTGTATATACGTACGCTGCTGCTGCTGCTTTTTACTCTTGCGAATGCTGCTGGGGGTTGACACTTGGGGGAGAATACTTTTCTGTTTCTCCCTTTTTATTTTAGGTACTGGGTGAGAGCCAGGTGTGACTGCTGTAAGTGCCCATATATAGGAGGGTTGTTGGGATTGTAAGAAATAGCTAACAAATTTTAATTTATTAACAACTGTTCGATAATACCACGTTGATTATGATGATTACATGTGAACCTATATAATCTAGGTTCTTGGCATCAACCACCTGAACCTACTTATCATCATCATCATCATGATCATCAACACCAATCCACCTCCCCTCGCCCAGACATTCACCATCGTCGTAGGGTTTTGTCACACCGTCGGGCCTCTGCTGCTACGTCCAGGCGAGGCAAAAACGCCCGCAGGAAGAATAGGGGAGGCCGACGCCGCCGCCGCCCTCGCGCGTGTCGCGTATCGACCACCACCAGGCCGCCCCGCCAGACATACGCGGGAGGGGCACGAGAGAGTGAGGGGGGCCGAAAGGTGGGTTTAATAAGGTCGAGCGCGTGCGGGTGTAACGAAGTTTTAGGGAGGGAGAGTGAAAGAGAGAGAGAGAGGAGGGAGTGTTTTGGAATTGAAATTTTGTAGATGAGGTGTATGGTTATAAGATGTGCTGGAATGTGGGGTTGGAGCGAATGGTGTGGTCGATTGTATCGATGTGTATATATATTTATTGAATTCTGAGATGTTCTAGGAAAAAAATACAGGGAGATTAATTAAAATAGTGAAAGGTTACATGAACACCAGTAGAACATATAACGTATTAAAAAGTAATCGGACTATAAACCTTATTCGTAAACACCGGCTAGGTTTCAATAATTAATACACATTACCCTACATGCGCACGACCCTCCCTCGTCGTGATTCAGCGTATACAATTAGACCTGAAAAATAAAACTGTACGCCCAAATGATGTTCTAAAAGTCATCTCTCTCTCCTTTCGGAAATTAAGATATTTATCACACGCGAGCTTGTACCTTGCATTATATATACACATACAGAGGTGCAAAAAGACTCTTTTTTTCTCTCTCTCTCTCTTGCGATACGGGAATCATAATTCCTCTATGGTGCAGTGCATTAAGACACGGTGCTGTAAAACGCGTGTACCACACGCGCATTGTGTATAAATATATACGTGCGATGCGATCGCGGCCGCAGCCAACCGGTTATGATGACTTTTATAACTTTATTTGTCGGCGGACGCGGTCGAGTTCAGTTGAGAGAGAGATAGAGCGTAAGAGTTTTGTTGAGTCTCGTATTGTTTCTTGAAAATTATGCATATGATTATTTTACGTGGTATTTTTAATATTACAATCGCGTGATATTTGAATTAATTTATCGGCAACCAAAAATCAAAGTAGAGAACGAAGTCAAGAATCAATTCATAAGCAGCGTATTTTTAATAATCCCTATTACTTAGCTATATATATCAATACATATATATACTTCTATATCAGTGCACTATACACTCAGTCAGGCGAAAAAACCTTGAACCCCTTTGCTCTCTCTCTTTCTCTCTCTTTCACTCTCGCGGACGCGTGCAACCCCTTCGCAAGGGATTTTCGATTCAGCGCTACACTGCTACTCTGCGCGTAATACTTGATAATCCCCGATTCCGCTGACTCGGCATCGCGGCAATTTTGCTCGTCGCTAACGGTGTATAGAGGGAAAAGGGCTATATGTATACTATATATAGCTCGGTGGGATAATTATATTTCCCCGGCGTAGCGAAATTAAAAAATCCCTCGGGTGCGCGCGTGCAAGAAGACTGAGTCGATGATGTGGGAGTTGTATGGGTTTTTAGTCGGCTGCGTGCGTGATTGGGAGTTGAGAATTTTTTAATTTCGGAGAGCACGAGAGAGGATGAAGATGAATGGTATTTGGTGTAATATGGGTGGTTGAAGAAGGTGACGTTGATAATGTATAAAGAAAAACTGCGTGAGAGTAGAGAAAAGTTTACTCGGGAGATAAAGAAATAGTGGTTGGAAAAAAATTCTAGCAAACTGTATATAAAGCTCTCGACATCCCGATCATCCTTTATTTTTCTTTGCCAAATTTTATATTCTACACGTAAAAAAAGAATTTTCAAAAAAAAAATCCTCTCAGCCGTACCTTTATATCAACATGCCACATGACAAAACATCAAAAGAAATACCTTCCTCTATACATACGTGTAAGTACGACCGTTTATCAACCTTGCAATCATAATTCCACATCCATAAAAAATTGCATCTAAAAGCTAATGGAAGCGGCGACTGAAGAGATAAAAGTTGGGAGAAGGGACGACTCTATATACACACAAAGACGCTGAAAAAATACAGCCGTATATATATATATACACAAGGTGCGGGTGTGTCCCTTTCAAAATGGCGCGTTTCCGACGTTCAATTAAATAAATAAAGGGAGGCGGGAGGAGAGAGTATACGGCGAGACAGCAGCGGTCCAAGCGAATAAAGAGAGAGAGAGAAAGGAAGAAAAGAAAGAGGGAAAAGAGGGAAATTCGATGATTGCGAGAGGGTGAGCGCACGCGAGCGTGGAGGGTTCGGAAAAGGGGTTGTTGTCGGCTTTTAAGGAGACCCTGAGAGCAGAAGGATGCTATAGCGTTGATTAGGGGGAGAAGGGGAAGCAAGCAATGATTGCTGCTGATTTTTAACGTAAGCAGGTAGTGATAAGTGAAATTAAACTTAATCGTTTATTTATTCTAGATTTTCGTGACTCTATAGTACATTATTAAAAAATAACCATACAACAATGACAAATGCATACTTCCTGCCTATTCTTATAGTTTGATCCTCTGAAAAACCCTTATACCCGCGAACCATACTTCAAGCGCATGCGCGTTACCTCCCGCCTTAATTACACAAACCAGACCTCCTCCCATCCACCTTTCCTCCCCCCCGCGGCGGAAAAAAGAGAGCCGAAGCCCCTAGAGGGAAAACGCACCGTTCGCTCGCGGATTACACCCGGCAGCTAACGGGAGAGAAGGGATGTGCAGCGGCGCCGCCTAGAATCCAACTCTCTCTCTCTCTCTCTCTGTGTCTCTCTCCAATCAATACTCACGGAGGAGAGAGGGAGTGCGCGGGAGGGGTTCAAGGGCATCGCCCGACCAATTATCCCAAACTAATTGACGCGGCGCCTCTAATGCGTTTCTCCGGAGAGAGAGAGAGAGAGTGAGATAGCTGGCCGATTGTTTTTGCGTCCTCTTCGTTTTTTTTCCACTCTCTAGATGGGGTGGTTATATATATATATATATGGTATGTGTGATGGTTTTTTTCTTTATCTTCGCGAGGTTCTTGCGTTATTGATCTGTACACAGGGTTTAGGTATGGTTTTGTATAATTATTTGGATAGCTAGTCGAATGATAAAACTCCGTGTATATCTATATATGGATGTTATATTCTAATCGAAGCGACTATGTTATACAATATCGAGCTCGGAGCTCCAATCCATCTAAATAAAAAGTGCGCTTCGAAGCTACAAAACTCTCGACTCAGCGCGGCAACCTGATATATGTATATACATAGACAATATACACATCGAACTGAGTAGCACGCATAGTCCATTTTCTACTTCGGCATAGTAGAAGAAAGAAAAAAAAATAAGCGAGACTAAACGACGAAAGAGGGAGAAAAACGCAGTAGGCGAATCCTTTTTCGCTTATCGATCGCTTAAGTTATAGTCTACGGTGGTCGGGAGAGAAACGGCGATAACACCCAATTAGAGAACAATTCCGAGGCTCGTTGTGCGACTGCAAGAAAGAGAAGAAAGAGAGAGAGAGAGATTCAGACGTAATAAAAAGGCGTGCGCGTGCGAAAATCCGGGGAAGAAGCGAGCGGGCGAGCGAGTGGTAAAAAGCGCGAGATAAATCGAGCGCGAAAGGCCGAGGTTAGAGGGGATTTTCCTCGAGGGGGAAAAAGAGAAAGAGAGAGAGAGAGGATAAGGGGTTTTTAAAAAGGTGAAAATACGGCGACCTTGAAAGGTTGGAGAAGTTTTGGGGTAGGGGGAATCGGATTGTTGCGTTGATGTACTGTAGAAAATAAGGTTTTCGTGAGAATTATATAGATTTATTTCTTTTGAGGTGTTTTTGTATAAAGCAAAGAGTACGTTAAATATGCTAATAGGTAGGGATAAATATTATGATTATAAAAGTTATGTATGAGTACATTAATATATTCAGAAACTCCAATGATATCAGTTCGAAAAGATGCAAAGTATCAAAGTAACGTATATCCGAAGAAAAACTAGAACAACGAAGATATACGAAAAAAAAGGAAGCGGCAACTCGCCCAATAACACTTCCACTTCCGCACGCTCTTTTCCTCGTCGTAAAAAGCTCTTTCTCTCTCTCACGCGCGGGAAATAAACCGAGAACTTCGCGAGTAAGTATTCTCTACGCGAACCCGAGAGATAAATCGCGGCCCGAGAGAGGAAAAGTTAGCCATGAATGAACGCACGTATACGTAGAAGAGAGCGTGTGAGAGAGAGAGAGCAAAAAAGTAGAGCTGCGGAGTGAGTAAGAGAGAGAGTCGAAAACAAGACGAGGATGAGCGGATTATTGGCCGAATGAAACTGTTTGCGCGCCGCCGATGGATTTCGCGCTGCTCGAGACGAGTAAGAGAGAGAGAGATAATTGGAAGTACGTGTATATGTATGTGTATGTATGTATCGATGAAAAGTTAAAAACTTGATATAGGTTGGAATTGTATACGTCGAAGTTTCATATTTAGATATGAGGAAATTAGTAAGAGAAGAACTTGATTTTTGTAAATATGTTTGCTGTCACGTTCGATGCAGTGGGAGCTCGAGCAGTATAACGTTATGTGTATATATTTAGAACCGTAATTTTTTTGTAATGTATATTCCGAAATTCTAGCTCTTTTATCTTATCCGTTGCCCGTTGATAGTTGTATCGGATACGTATACGTGTATATATATATATATATATATATATAGATGCATACATGTAACATATGGCGATAGTGGCAAGAAAAATTTCAGCTCAATATTGTCGATCGTAAATGCATTTACCACGAAATATATTTTTACATTTTAGTTCGTTCAATAACGTTCTCGTGCCTATATACACACACACACAAATTTTACACTGCAAGCTCGCGAATCATCATCACGTAACGCTACTGTAACGTTTATTGTCGTTTGGCAAAAGTACATGTACTTATTCGTTTAAAAAAAATCAATTGAACGCATATAATGTGAATTAGCAAAAGAAGAGAAATTCAAATACAACGAATAAAAAAAAACCTAAACCTAACGCGCACCCGACCTCCAAGTCACTCAACCTACCTCTCTCTCTCTCTCTCTCTCGCGCCTTCTCCTTCAGCGAAACCAAAATCCCTCTCCTCGAAACTCTCGCTTTCACTCATACTATACTCGACAGAGAGAACGAGAGAGAGAGCAAGAGAGAGAGAAAGAGAGATAGAGAGAGAGAGAACCACGTGGTGGCTGCGCGCTCGCTTTTGAGGGAATCCTGCGCGCGAGCGAAAGGAGGTTACGCCGGGCGTCTGGCGGCCGTCTCGCGCAAAGCACAACCCGAGTGTGTGAGAGTGAGAGAGAGAGAGAAAGGAAGGAAGGAGCGGAGAAAGCGCATATAACGCCGTGTTATCAATTCCTTTACGGCGCCTTGTTCGTATGTATATATATACACTCTGTGTATATGTGTGAGGGGTGGTTTCTTCAGAGTCTCTTTTTGTATGTTTTGGATAAAATGCTTAGCAGATGCAGTAGATATACGATGAAATTAAAAAAGAGATTTTTTTTTATAAAGGTCGTGTACTTGTAATGTCAATGATATTACGCAAAAAAAAAGAATATTAAGCGATTATTTTTTGTATTAGAAATATAATTTGCGTGTACTATATATAGTACTCCTCATTTACATTTCTATTTCTGCCTATCACTGTCAACGTATATATATATATATATAGAACTTTATCCGCATACGCTACACCGACGTCACACACCACGACTCGTCTTCCTGTCGAATCAGCAAAAGCGTCGCGTTTCAACGTGCAAAACATTATACACAAACTTGTCTCTGTCTATATATATATATCAGTGTCGCTTTCTTATAATACAAGAACAACTATACAACCAACAAAATTATCCCTCGCATCGAATTCCAAAATCATCTGCTCACCCTATATACTATACGAATCATCCGGTACCCCAATCATCCCCCTCTATACATATACAGTATGTAACTCTCGTTCACTCTCTCGTTTCTCCCTTTCGCAGAGCAATTTTCATTGTCAAATCCCTCCTCCTCTCTCTCGGGCAACTCGCTCGCTCGCTCGCTCGCTTTCACTTTTTGTTTATTCCTACTACCTACCCGCGCTCTCGCGCGTTGCGCCACGCGTTTTCCCTTCGCGCAGTATATACACGCGCGCTTTAGCACATATTTTGCGTGGTATGTATATATAGTACCGACACTTTTACTCTTGCGCGGCGGTATGGCAAAACGCACCTGCGCGCACTTTCCCTCTTTGCTTTTTGATAAACTTTTCGAAAGCTTATACCTGCCTGCGTTTGAGCGTAGGTGTATATCTATATATATCAGAGGTGAGGTCGCGGATATAAATGGATATTTAACGGTACGTTTGTTTAAATACTCGAAGAATTTAGTATAATGGTAAGAGAATGCGGTTGGTTGGTTATATATGTATATAGATATGACTTACGAATCAGCGAGACTATCAAGTAATATGTACATATTATCCAGAAATCGGCTTACCTGAAACAAAAATAAAAAAAGAACCGTAAGTACATCGATAAACAACATATAAAATATATGATTAAAATTCAATGTTATACAATCATTACAACTAAAGCACACCTTAATAGCAAAAAAAAATAACGTTAACGGGGTCTCTTATTCATCCCCCCTTACTCATTCAATCACAGAGAGCAAAAGCTTCCCTGCTTTCTCTCTCTCAGGACATAAACCACCGACACAGACCTTCTCTCTTTCTCTTGTCCGACTTACACCTGTTGGACTTGAGAATATCTCTCTTTCTCCTACTCCCCCTTCGTGCTCCTCTCGCTCGATCGCTTCCCTTATTTCTTTTCGAGTCGCGCCATTTCGCCGCGCCCCTCCTCCTCCTCCTCCACCTTTTTTCTCGCTTTTCCGCAGCGGCGACAACGACGAGTGGGGAGGAACGAGAAGAAAAGGACGTAGACCTCTAACTTCCCCACCTACTATACTACATACCCTCGTCTCGTCTTTGCCAACCTTGAGGTGGCGCTGTGGTGTTTCTTTGTCGTTTTGTGCACATTTTGCGTTTTGTTTTGCTCATTTTCGAGAGTTTGTGGAGGTGAGTTATGAGGATGAGTTAATTGTGGTAACATGTACGTTGTAGTTTATGATATGTATAAGTTAATTTGGTTATAGCTAATTTAATGATTATCATTTATCGATAGAGAAGATGGAATTTATTTTACATGTCGAATGGTACCTGTTTAAAAATACAATTACTTTATGTTGGTAAACACACACACACTCGTACGCGAGAATTTAAAATGACATGCTGAAACCGTTCACCCGAGCGTGAAAGGGTCGCCGGCACCAACACGTGTCACATCCCTTCCTTCTTCTTCTCCTCCTCCTCCTCCTTCCCCGGATTTTCTTACACGCCACTACGACTTTTTCACTCTCTCTCTCTCTCTTTATCTCTCTCATTCTCTTCTCTCTTCCTTCTCTCGCGCGCTCGCGTATACATCCTATTTGTCCGGTTTCCCCCTTCCCCACACGAATTCGCTTTTCCTTCCTCTTCTATCTCGCTTTTTACGAGAATCCCCCGCTCCTTTCACTCTCTCTCTCTCTCGTACTCTTCGTTCATTCATTCTTACGTTTCATTCAGTTCTCTCGTATAGTAGTGCGCGTGGTTGTACGAGAGGCCACGTGAATTTCGAGCGTTTTTCGGAACGAGTGAAAGGGGATGATGGGCTAGCGGCTATTTCGGCTTTTAGGCTAATTGGAGTTTTTCCATGGGGGGGGGGGGGGGGATTAATTTGCCGTGTTGTATATGTGTGGCTACTGACTGCGTGATGATGTGTGGACTGTGAGGAGTAAAGTCAATTCGAATGCTGTGTATGTACGAATGAATAGGTTACTGAAATACAATTACAATATGGAATTTTATAAATTTTGGGAAGAAACCGTGTGTATGCACTTATAGAAAAATGTAGAAAAAAATTCTCATGTTTTCTAGTAATTTGGCAATATCAAGGAAAAGTTGAAATTTTTTCCATTGAACCATTGTAAAAATAACTAGAAAAACAGTAAAATTTACTATATTTCTATGGGAAAAATTTGTATTTTCATGGATATTGCCAAATTAATAGAAAATACGGGAATATTTCCCTATATTTTACTATCAGTATATACTTAATCCAAAATCATCGTTATCTTCCTATACCTAATCACGTTGTTTCTTTCACATCCGAACCGTGAACCTTTCCGCTAATACCATAGCAAACCACACGAAATCACCCGACCGTTAATAACTCCCGTCCATCTCTCTGCTGAACCTCTTCATTCCCTCCCTACCAAAAATCCTATCGAACCACTTCTCCTCCCGCCAAAAAAAAAGAAGAACCTTCTATATATACCCACACACTGCACCGATCCCCAACAACAAGAGAAAAAAAAGGAAAAGACAATAGGGGAGTTGCTGCTGCTACTGCTGGTGCTGGTGCTCGGTTGGAATCGGAATTTTCGGCGGGCGCGTCCGAGTTAATTAAGCAAAAAACGCTGAGATTAGATATATATCGGGACCAGAGAGAAAGAGAGTATACAGTCGCTCGTCCGAAACGAACCGATCGAGTTTTTTTTCTTTATGCAAGCGAGCGAGCGAGCGAGTGAGTAGTATATGTATGTATATATGTGTGGAGATGGCAAAGTGAAATTTATTTTGCAAGGTGCCGGAAAGATGACCTAAGTAGAATTTATACCGAACGAGGTTATAGTCGTTGGGGACTTGGGTATACGAAGGTTTGGTATGTGTGCGTATAGGAACGAAAGAAACAAAAATTTTTTAGTAGATTACAACGAATCGTCAATTCACGACCCCTCTCTCTCTCTTCATTACATAAACACCGGCGCTTTCATAAAGAACGTACGCACACACACATACACATAGACACGTACGTATACGTATATATATATACACGCGTGTATATATGTACTCCTCATCTCTCCTCCCTCGTAAAAATAGCCGCGAACCGAGCTTGGCGTTAACGACTATTTTTAAGCGTCGCCGTCGTCTCTTTCTACTATTCTCGGCTCTCGCGTGCGAACGAGTGAGTGAGTGAGATGGCCGGAGATGAGTAAGAGAGGCAGTATAGTGTGCAGTCTATGTGTATGTGTCGGTGTGGTATAACGACGAGAAAGAATGTGTATAGGAGAGGAGAAAGTAATAGGTCCACGCGTGTGATGTGATGGTTGTTCGATGTGATTGGTACCGATGATGATACGGTATGGTGGTATATAGACGAGGGGATATGGTAACGTGGAATTTTCAAGGTTTTTATATACTTTACGAGGAGGTTTATGCGTCTGCGGAATTTATCAATTATATAGATATAGTCTTGAAAAGTTTTTATAATTCACGTATAGAAATTAACAAAAGCAATGCAACGATTTTTTACTACTGTATATATATAAACCACTAACATCCTATGCATATATATAGGAACGATGGAAAATCAGTACCGACGAGACTTCGCATATGCGAATATATTCCGGCACTGTACGCGCACACATACATATATACATACATATCCGCAAGAGCATCGAATATTCGAAGGCCGGCCGGCCAGCCGCTCGCTCGAGAAAAGCATATCGGGCGCCTGGTTCTCTCTCTCTCCCTCTCTCCGTGCCTCATGCACACACATGCCTTTCTCACTGCTAGCCCGGCGCTCGCTACGCGGCCAAAATTTCAGCTGCACGCCGGTATATATATATAGGGGAGGGAGAAGTCTGCGATTAGGTGGTATAGACCGAGCTTGGGTATACGGGATTGCTGCACACATACACATATATATACACGCACACACACACACAAATCTTCCAAACGTTGCGAAAAACTTCGAAAAATGGACCCAACAAATTTTTTTCGACTACACCTTCCAAATTAGGTTTTTCTTGTTGGTTAGGGTGTCTAGAAAAGATATCTGTTGCTGAACAAAGACCATCGGAGGGTATCATTTTTCTGGGACCAATAATCAATTGTTTAAAAATGATGTTAAAAGTTCACGATAACGGTGTGAAAAGGTCAACAATTGCCTCAGCCATTGACCACGTCAATTTTAAACTCAATTTAAAACTCATGTAACTTTTGAAGGATTCAACATTTTCTAATTCTGAAAAAAGATCTGGAACTTTTTATTAAGTTGTTTTTGGTGGAATGATTTATAACTAAACTAGAGCTATTTTTAATCATTTTTAAACAATTGATTATTGGTCCCAGAAAAATGATACCCTTCGAAGGACTTTGTTCAACAACAGATATCTTTTCTAGACACCCTAACCAACAAGAAAAACCTAATTTGAAAGGTGTCGTCAAAAAAATTTTTCGCAGACTTTGTGAAATTTGCACATATATAAATATATATACGAGCAGTTGGGGAGTGAGAATGGAAAAGTTTTTGGTTTCTTTCAAGGTTAAACAGAATTGACATTTGTTCGCATCAACTATATATTTCGAAAACTATATGATAATAGATATAAGCGAACCCTTGATATTAATATATATATACGGGTGATTTCGATGGCCATTTGTCGCGGCAGTGCTCGCAACCCAGAGAGTAGCAGCAGCAGCAGCAGCAGCAGCAGCTTGGGCCCTAGCAGCGACCTTCCCATCGTATATACCGAGGCTCTTATATGCGGTAACAAAGAATCATTCTCAAGCCCGGTACGGGTTCCCCTCCCTATATATATATACACACACATAAAGGACCGAATCACACCGTATAATGGCGTGTGTTTCGCTACGTGTGCACGTGTTTATAATACTGTATATATATACCACCATAAGCGGTCGACCATTGTACATACACCATCCTATATAATAAAGTGTATACATATAGATATATATAAGAATATTGGGAACAATTTACGTCGTTTATATAGAGAGAGAAAAAAACGAACCGATTATATACTATATATACGTGCGTGCGCGTCTCTCGCTCTTGGGATTCCAACGGCAGCAGCGGCATCGGCGCATGTATAGTATACATAAGCGGCGACCGCGACGGACGTAAATCGCGTCATTCGATACCCATCGAGCGAGCGAGCGAGGCGTAGGCGCGCCGCCGCCGCCGGCAGCCACACACATACATACACGATCGTTCGTTCGCCTTCGAAATATATACATTCGAGGTTCATACGCTACTACTATATATATATATGCCATATATGTACGAGCTGTGGTTGAAAGAATCTTTTTTTATGAGTTGGTTGTGATTATTGGTAGTGGTATGTATGATGATATATAGTGATTTGATACAAATTGTTAATGTTATGGTATATAATATATATATACATAAACATAGTTAGAACGTATTTGTTATATAGAGTCTACGTTACCGACATCCTCCCGCGTTTAAATCGCGCGCAGAGGGCCGGACGCGCGTTTCGCAAACAGGTTTGTATAGTTTCTTTTCTCGCGGCGACGGCGGCAGCGACGACGCTCTTGTGTATATATATGCGTGCAGCCGCGCGAACGAGAGTCTCGAGCTCTTGCATATATATGTGCAGGCTTTATATATGCGCCCGACTGTGCCCGGAATAATTCTTATGCCGAATTAATGCGTGCCTATAACGCCGTGGTTATGCGAATATGTCGACAAGTAATAGTAGTAATAGAGTTAGGTATACTGTTGTTTCAAAGGATTTCTGTATACTGTCGTGTGGTTGCAAAAATACATACAAATCGCCGGTGGTGGCGTAAAGTGTTATACTTTTTTTTAAGCTGACTTTCTTAATTATATACACCACCGCGCGGCAAGTATTCAATAATAACCACTCAACTTTGTAAATTATTCACGTATAGTATATACACGTGTATGTGTACATATATATATGTGTATCGGAATTATTTATGACCCCCGCAAATTCTTTGTCTCGACTCATATATATACACACACACACATATATGCGTGTGTATATGCATGCATGCATACACGCAGACGAAAAAAGAAACCGCACCTCACTCGGCCTATACACATTATATGTATACTATATGTGCAACGCAATCGTCGAGGCATCGAAATATATACTCCGAAATAAAAATTCAACTCACCTATACTGTGCTCCGAAATCACCCCAAGTATATTATTATATGTATATCCGTGTGTGTATATGTCACGCACAGTAGTAGCAGTAGCAGCCCATCACGTTGATAACAAAACTCTCTCTTTCTCTCTCACAATTTGTAAATATACAGATGTAATATCACACCGGTAGTCCACCACTGTATCACGAAAAAAGTCTTTCACTGTCTCTCACTCTCTCTCTCTCTCTCTCTCTCTCAATGAACTCGCATCACGCGAGAGAAAGAGAGGGACACACACGTGCGCGCGTGCGCCTCTATATGTATGTATATATATACACAAAGATCGAGAGAAAAACACAAGCCGGCCGAGGAAAAGGCCCGCGAAAGCGAGTCGCCGATAAAGACGTGGAAAAGGAAGTAGCCGAGGAGGAGAGCAGCAGTAGCAGCAGCAACAGCAGCGCTACTCCTCACTCATTCTCTCTCTCTCTCTTTCACACACGCGCACAAGAAGAAGAGGAGGGAGAGGAGGGGGACACAGCGACGACGATAATTCCCGCGGGTACGATGCTCTCCTCTCTCTCTCTCTCTTTTGCTCGCGTCTTCGCGAGAGAAACGAAAGTGAAATGGCATTCGCGGGCCTCGAGCGCGCGGGCACAAGTGAACGCTGCGCCGTCGCCGCCACTACCGCGCGCCGTGCCGACTCTCTATCTCTCTCTCTCTCTCTCTTCGCGTATATACGCCGCTCCGCCGCCGCCGACGCCGCCACCGCCGCAGTCGTCTGAGGCGGAGAGGAGGGCAGAGGAGAGGAAAGAGAGAGAGAGAGAGAGGAGGCTCGAAAATTCGCCGTGCGCGCGCCGCTGCTGCTGCTGCTGGAGGCGTAGTCGCGGCGCGAGGGTGAGGGAACGAGAGAGAGAGAGACGTGGTCACGCGAATGGCTGGCTGACGATGCGGCTTTTGGGATTTGACGCGGAGAGCCGACGCTGATGCAGCCGACGTCTGCGGGCTTTGGATTTTTTTTCTCTATACGCGCGGGTGGATTTTTGTTTTTTTTTTTTATGTTGAGGTGCAGGTTGAGGGTTAATTGTTTTTGTAAAGGGAAGAAAGGTATGGTAGGTATCGATTTCTTTTTATATGCCCATGGTGATTGGGAGGAGTGCAGGGTTGATAAGATTAGAAGAAAAAAATTCTTTTTTCGCATAATTCTTTAATCATTGGTATACGAAGGTTCGATATTCAAGAAGAAGGTATTAGCCCGTCGCACACTCCTTCTGTCCCCCCCTATAATCAACGATTCGAAAGATTAATTACGTTCCTTATCGCGACTGGCATCGTCAAGAAATTTACCGCCTAAAATTTCCCTTACTTAAAAGCTGCGGAATCGAAAAGAAAAAGCAAAAAAAAATCCCTGCACGTATCGGAGCAAAACGCGCAAGAGCAAAGGACTCCATAAACAAAAGCCCCTGATGCGAGAACAGCTCTTCGAGAACCTTCAAATGCACTTAGCATGTACACGTGCGTAACTTGATGGTCTCGTACATATACACACACATATACACGTATTATACGATCCCCTTCGCGATGAGGAGGAAAGAAACGCCGCACGCGTTTATATATACCTGCGAGAAGCATACATGACAAAGACGCTGCACCTGACTCCCTCAGCAGGTATATATATAGAGAGCAAGAGAGTGAGGGTCGCTCGCGAAGAGAGAGAGAGAGGGGGAGTTGTCGAAAATTGGGCAACCGGATTGAGTTTTACGAGACGAGAGAGAAAGAGCAGGTATAGGTATATATGTGGTCTATATAGGTGAAGATATAGAGGCAAAGTGGATGCTTACATGTGGGAAAAATCCGGTAATTTTATACGTTTACCGTGCGAGGATTATGCCGAGCGTTAGGCTACCTTGGTTCTTGGAAGTATTGCTTATGTAGCACGTAACCCATACGCGGATTTTGTGGAAGTATATAAGCGGGGAAGACTAAACAACCGCGAAACATTATATTTTCGAACACTTTACGTATATATATATAGCCTTTATCAATATTTTTGCAAGCAATAGCCTAACACAGTTAGGCTGCCTAATTCACGTCCGGTTTCTTTTTCGAAGCTCATAATATATACATATACACAGACAATCAACCTATCAAATCACGTAGCACATATATATATATATATATACGAAAATCAACCCGCAATCGCATAAAGAACGAAACCTAATCATCGATTCTCACACCCCTCTTATCGCTGTTCCTCCCTTTTTCATCATCAATCGGGCCACTATACTATAACCGCGGGTATAATATACGTGAAACAATGTGATCCAGGGACAAGGCTATAGGATAAAAGAGGGAAGAGAAGAGAAGAGGATATGTGTGTTGCAAAGCAGAGGCTATGCTTTTCGGGGGAGGCCCGGGTTGCTGCTGTTGCTGCTATAATGGC
Organism: Torymus tubicola; assembly: GCA_035583055.1. Lineage (NCBI taxonomy): Eukaryota > Metazoa > Arthropoda > Insecta > Hymenoptera > Torymidae > Torymus > Torymus tubicola. The sequence goes on from JAWWEQ010000055.1 coordinate 26,241,626, forward strand.
TCTGTGTGTGATCCGCGATTGTATCCGCTCGGCCGCTCGCTTATACTCGCGCATGGGTTCCGAGACGCTATTCTGCCTGAATGTGTATATGTGTGTGTATATGTGGGTAAGGGCTCATCTGCAATGGACTGGAAGGTTTGTTGGGACGTGGGGTTAGGGAATTATGTTGAGGGATCAGGTAGAAGAGGTAAGTTTTTTGTATGTTATATGTGAGTTTAAGTATATATATGCGAAACCGCTAAATGCCCTTGCGTTTGGTTATTGTCAGTCTTATATACTCTTGACACGTAATTATTCCTCTATATGTATGCCAACTCCGACGCGAAACTAACGTAATTTCATTGATAACCACACGCGCACGCCTGTGTGCGTATATATTAATGCAAACGCGAAAAGATAACAGGCTTGATCGTATTTTAGACGGCGATTAGCCCCGGACTATTTGGTTAAGCGTATATAACAGGGCAGAGAATTTATTGTGAGCCAAGCCTCAGTGTTTGCGCTGCATAATGCAGTTTGCGCTTTGCATATCGGGGACGTGGATTAATTACTTACGTTTCGAAAGTTCGCGGCGTGCCGCGGCGGCTACTCGTAATTTGCTTACATATACAATACACACACGTTATAAGCACACACACACAATATGGTCTTTCCTCGTTCAACAATAGGTATATAATGAGTTTTAAAACGAATTTTATATATGTTTTATTTATACAACGACGGACAGACGTTGTCGCGGAAGAAATCAAGAATTCAGAAACCTCAAGCGAATATGTATATACAGATGGAGAAGAAAAGAACGTGTATGTATATGTACTTAGAAGTCGTAAGGAAGCAGAAAGAAGGAGAGAATATAACGTGTAGAATCGCCGAGTGCCAAGGTCAAAATTAGCCGAGCTGAGCGCGGTACGTTATATAGTTCTCTCTCTCTCACTATCTCGACGAAAAACGGATAAGACGAGAACGAGCGAACAAGCGCGAAACCGGAAGAGGTCGTAGCGTCGGATATATAGAGCGAATGAGAGAGAGAGACGCGAGAGAGAAAGAGAGAGAGAACGAAGAAGGAACAAGAATGACAAAAGGGGCAAAACGAGACGGCACTTGCTGCCGGGGGAAGAAGGAAAGAGAAAGTAATACACCGGCGCGGAAGCCGGTAAGTAGGTGAGAGAGAGAGAGAGACAGGCGAAATCGAGAAAAAGGAGGTAAAACCCGTGCGCGCATCTCTCTACAGCCACGTGGTCTGTCGGTCTTGTGAATGTGTGCGAGTCTGTACGCAATACACATGTATATATATATATATCCTTGCGAGTTTTTTAATTGGGATGGACTGGCTCGACTCGTTGTGTCGTCTGCATTTTTAATGCGCGAGGGATCCTCATGGGATTGGCTTTGAGGCGTTCCGCACGCGTTGCGCAAGAGTCCTTCTTTTTTCCCATCCGCACTGCGGGATGTTTTAATTATACGAGGCCTCTGTGATGTCCAGATTTGTAGGATATAGGGGGAATTTTCTTCGATGAAAGGTAACTTTTTGCTATATACAACATTAAGATCAAATTGTCAACGTTAATTTAACCACAATAAATAGAACAGGAATATAAAGTCGCCAAAAACTACCTTTACACCCATTTCTCTTAGATACGCTGAGTACGTTCTCAAAACCTCTACTCGAAAAACCAATCCAGCACTCCCCCTTCGTCCTCTCCAACTCCCTCCACCCCTCGCGACTGACCATCGGCTGGCGCAATCTCCAAATTCGCCCTGCCGCGAAAAAAGAGCCACGCGCGCCTCCGCCAAAAAAAAGACATCCCCCTCTCAACCCTCTTCCTCCTTCTCCTCCTCCGGTATACTCCGTGCAGCCATAGGCAAGGTTCGCTTGCTCTCTCTCTCTCTGCACAACGCGCGGCAGGCTCTGCGCGCCGTCCCTTAATGAAAATTCCCCGGCGTGGCGTCGGCGGCGGCATTGATCGCGGCCCGCCGAATATCGAAAATTTACATCGAGCCTCCGGCAGGCTCCGGGAATGCGCGTCGGGAGTGAGAGAGAGACAGAGAGGAGGAAGGGAGGAGGTGGAGAGAGAGAGAGGACCGGTTGGTTAGGAGGTGCGTGCGTGCGAGCTCACCCACCCGACCACGTATATATGTCTGTGTGTATGGGTGAGAGTGCGGGCTAACGATCAAGAAGGTTCGGCGTGTGTGAGTGTGGGGGATGAGGGGGAGAGAGGATGGCTATGAAGCCGAGGGGATTGCCGCTGCAGTCGCGTGGCTGATGCGCGCGCCAGGGTTATTTTGCAAAATGTATATACCCGCGTGAGCTTTCATGTCCAAGGGACATATTTCGAGCCTACATATAAAGAAGAAAGTAAGGTTTTTCATGACTCTTCATCGTCAGTATTTGCGGTTTTGTAGTAAATTTACTATTGCTTTCAGTGTAACAACTGCATCGAAATCATTATAGCGATCATCATCTACCAATCACGGTGTACCTCCCGATCACGTCCGGAAAGCGCACTGCCAATCTAATCTGGCAGTATGCGAGCGCGCGCTTGGCGTTTCTGAAGAACGTTGACATCGCCCTCGCATTCAATTCCCCCCTACGTATTTTTACACACGCAGTAGCAGCAGCAGCAGCAGAGCAGCGAGTCGCCGCGACGCATACACACACACACACGGCACGTCGTATATTTCAATCCTCTCTTACACACTCGCTACCAACCCAACCCACCCACACACATATTCACGCGTACGCATACACGTTCGCAAACCTGCACACACGGGTGGGTGGGCGAGAGGGCGCGGGAGGACGACTACTACGACGACGACGACGACGACGAGGAGGAGGTAGAGGAGGAGGAGGAGGTGGTGGTAGTGGCGGTGGCGGCTAGGCACGAAAATCGACGTCGGCCTCCGCTCGCGACTGCTGGGAGGGGGTAACGCTTAGAGTGGGGGTAGCGTCGCCGGCCGGCCTATACCCCCACCACCACCACCCATCTCGTCCCCCGCTCGCGCGCGAAAGTAAAGCGCGACGCGAGCAAGCGAGCTAGCTAGCCTAGCTAGCGAGAGGGAGAGGTCGGAGGCCGAAAGGTATGCGGGCGACAAAGAGGATCAATCTATCGAAGCCCGACAAGCGAGGGGAGGCCAGGGAGCCGTAATCTCTTGCTATGTATATGTATGTGTATGTGTGTGCGTTTGGCCCCGGTTGGTGCGGCTCTCTCTCTCTCTCTCTCTCTCTCTATGCAGCGCTGCTCGCTTGCTCTGTCTTTCTCGCGAGCTGTGTATATATGTATATATTCGTATATACGTGATCTTTGCGCGCTGGCGCACACGCGCGTGGTCGGTCTGCGCGCTCTCTTTGCTTGCTTTTTCCCCTGATGCCGCGCGACGCCGCGTTCTGTTCTTTTAATCGTTATTTTGTCACGGCGGCGGCTGCGCGACGTTGCTGTTGCTGCTGCTGGGAGGGAGAGAGGAGTGAGCTTTTTTTTCGTCGTCGTCGTCGTTGGTTTGGCCGGCTGCTACTGCTGCGTGAGTTTCGTTGATCTTTAGAGGGAGAGAGAGAGAGAGGATATGGGTGTACAGGTTCGTTGTATATGTCGAGCTGTTGGCGTTGCGTCATTGATTGAGCTTGACGCTTGAGAGAAGGAGATCGGGAGTGAACGATTGGTGCGTCTTCGATGAATTTTGAATGTAGCCGATTTTTAGTGATAGAGAGTCAACCTAGATTTTTTTTTAATCTAATATACAATCAAAGGGTGATAGATTTTTCTAATCGCACATTCAATTGAATTGTAGCAACGATTTACTTTGTCAATAACCCAAAAAATTATTCTCGAAAATATTCTCCCCCTCTGTCCCCTCTATTTAGTCAACGATTTCCAATCGAACTCTCGCACTCCCCGGTATCTCGAAAAACAACGACGTAAGCCAACGAACCAACCAACCAGCCAACCGACCCAGCGAAATCCCCGCGCTCCCGGCGTCGACGCGGGGGTGGAAACTTTTGACTGGGGAATTCCGCGAGGAGAGGAGGCTGCACAGCGCTCCGAACGAACGAACGCCCGCACAGGCGAGAGAGACGTATAATCTTCGATTAATCTTTTGCCTCACTCTCTCTCTCTTTCTCCCTCCCGCGGTGAGAGTTCAATACAGCGCGCGCGTGTGTGTATAGTCTGCACCGAGAGAGAGAGAGAGGCTTGGCACACTCGCGAGAGGCGCGTACCGAAAATTTCGCTGGCTGGCTGGCTGGCGAGCTGACTGGCTGGGTCTCGACACCCCCCTATCTTCTTTGGACGTCGATCGACTCGTCATTTTTTTTGGTCTAGAGTCTGGTCGGCGTATGGTTTCTTTTTTAGGAAGTTGCTGTGCTTCTTTTATGAGGGGTGGAGTTATGTTTGATTTTTTATGAAAATATGCTATTTTTCGACTTACGTGCTCGAATGATTTGATAGAATGTTAGCTTTTGTCAACTCACCTGTAACAGAAAAATGAAAACATTGTTAAATAAATAATGGTACAGGTAACAATAATATATTTTTTTAAAGTTAAAAATTGTTCTATTCTTTGCTCAAAAAAAAAGAACGACTATAGAATAACAAACTACTCTAAAGAAACAAAGAAGATAAACACGACAAAACTCGGAAAAATCCTGCAAGATCCCTTCGAGCGTTCGATTATAAGTAAATATTTTCCATTTCATACGGTGAAAAATAAATTTTCCCTAGCAAAGTAAATATTGGACGGCGATAGACGGGGCAAAGAGTGAGAGAGCGAATGAAAAGGGAAGGGAACACGAAACGCAGAGGAAACAATCACGAAAAAAAACTGCTCGTACGAGAGTGCCAGAGAGAAAGAGAGAGAGAAGGAGAGAATACAAGAGAAGCGACGACAGTAATCGACGGAGCGTCGATTCTTTTTCTCTTGTGTCGCCTCTACGCGCGCGGCTAAGCAGGAAGGAGAGAGAGAGACAGAGAGAAAGAGACGATGAAGAGGAGGCGGCGGAATCGAGTGAAGGAAAGATGATGGGAAATGCAAGTGCGCTAGTTGCGACGATGAAATTGTCTCGAGTGGACGAAGCAGTTGGGGCTATTAACTTTCAGTCGTGTATGAAAAATTTGGATGTTGTTCGGTGGGAGGGAATGGATAATGTCGGAAGCGCATGATAAGTGGTAACGGTAGACTGCGATAAGGCGAATGACGAAATGCAAGAGCATTGATAATCGTTATATTCTTTTCACTTTTTGAATAAAGTTCTTTCGAAAAGATATTTTATAATATTATACTGTGCATAATATTTAATGACTACTCATTGAGTAAAAAACGTTTTTAACATATGAATTCTTTCTTTTTCAACTGTTTATATGCCTATTATAGATTGCAATCGACACATCTTTATGCCTCAAATATTTAAGAAAATTTTAGATCTGTAAATCACGATAAACAATAACCGTGCGAAATCTCCACTGAGTAGAAGAAATAGCGCTAGTAATATATTATTTACTACTATTTAATACTACTACCATTAATAAAATAACGACCCTGAAATTCAAACTACCCGCTCGAAGTAGTTCCGTCGGCAAAGTAGATCACAACATGGCTATACCTTACTATCTCTCCCTTCGCAAAGATCTACTACAGTCGAAAAAAAGAATTCCCCTTGCCCGCCCCGCTTCTACAAAAAAAAACGCGAAAAAAGCCCGTTCGTGGGCGCGTATAGGGTCCGGGCAAAAAACCACGCGCGCATAATAGGACAAAGAGCAAGATAAATATAACGAAGGGAACGCGAGTGTGTAGAAGAGAGAGAAAGACAGAACGAGTCAAAGAGTTCCCCGCGAAATCGCAAAATTCGGCGAACGCATCAAAGAGCGCGCGCGCTAGCAGAATAGGGAGGGGGGGGGGGGGCGAAGCACAAGCCAGCAACGACGACTATACGGCGCGAGAGTAGCAAGTGCAGCACCACACGAGGATCAAAAAGAGAGGGAGAACCAGAGAGAGAGAAGGAGAAAACACGAGGTCCCCCGGACAAAGGGAATCTGCGCGTATGCGTATGGGTGTGAGACAGTGTGTGTGAGAAAGAGAGAGAGAGGGAGGCCATAGCAGACGACAGAGACAGAGTCGCTTTTGTGCAAAGGGCATAAGTAAGAGAGAAAGAGAATTCAATTGTTTCGTGCGAGTGTGTGTGTGTGTGTGGAAGAAAGAGAGGGTCCGAAGCCCGTGTAATTTGACCTTCAATTCCCGATGCGCGCCCGTGCGCGCACACACGAGTGTAATGTTAATTTGCGCGCTGTTTGTTTAATTGGAGGGTATATCGGCAGAGGATTTCGTTCCGGTCTTGATGTGGAAAAGGACTTTTTTTTTTAAGCGAAGGTAATTTCTTATTGGGGAAATTTTAGTTTATTTTGTTATGTGAATTTAACGTTAGAGCTTTTATTTTAGGAGATCGCCATATTCTTGGTCTGACCAGACCGATTCTGATTGGCTGAGAACACAAAATGGCGTGTATTGGAATTTTGGAAAAACCGCGCCAAATTTAAATGTCAAAAATTATCCATACTCTGTGATTTAAAGCAAATGCAGTGAAGTCTTTTTTTTATTCCATGATAAACCGAGAAATTCAAATCAGCAAATTCCGATCGATCGTGCATCGAGTCTCTCTTGCTTTTCCCTATCCAGTTGTCCTAATAGTGCAAATGAAGAATACCTGGTACGGTGGAAGAAGAAACGCAAGTGGTTATAGATAATGAAGAAACGCAAGTGGTTATAGATAATGAAGAGCCGCAGGTGGAAGCGAAAATGCATAGAATGCAGAGAGGATGAATAGGCGAGTAGAACGAGGAGCGGAGGAGAGGAAAATGTTTGTTTAAAAGTTCAGGGAAGCAGAGAGGGTGAGAGAGCCGATAAACGGAGTAATGAGCTCGGTATTTTGATATTCTAAATACTGCAAAACTGAGCGTGTGCGCACTTGTCCATAACCCATTAAGGCAAAATTCAAACTCGAGAGAAAGAGATGGGTGAGAGAAAACTCGCGGAAAATCCGCTTTACTACTCCTTTTCACCACATACACTTCAGTCGCGCTATGGCCACCTAGCGGCTTCTCTTCGCATTGTAATTAATTTCTATAAACACCGGGCGCTGGCGTTTTCAGAGACGCTTTTAAATCGCATTATACACCACGCGCGCACTCTGATGGGATTTTTCGCCTCCTTTCGTCGCTACGCGTATCCGTTGGATTAAAAATTTACTGTGCGTATAGGGAAACGTTTTCGTTTTTATATACATTTTTTTTGTCAGATTCGTACGAGTTTTAAATATTGCGTAATAATCATAGGAGGAAAAAAAATATTATTATCTTTGTTCTTTTAACGATTTGGTTGATTTCCGTGGGATTGTAGGACGTCGGTCTTATCTGGAATTATTTAGCGGCAAAGTTTCGTAGCAGGCTTTATTAGCACGATTTAGCGCTATCGACGTAATTGAAACCTCAGACATCCGGTCGGTAATCGTTGCAAATGTAAAAACAGAGTATAGCCGGCTGCTCCACTCGAAGCCTATGGCTAATAATAAAATAGGCAGTTGCGTAGCTATATATATAATTGCCGTTGCCAACGTCAATATAGCAATATTAAAATTTTAACGATAATAATGAAAAATGCTTAATAAAAATAACGGAAGAAGCATTGCCTAAGAATAGTAAATTTTCGATAACGAAATCTATCCGAAATATTCGCTGTATATTATTTTCTGTCATTAAACACGCGAGAAATTACCTCTCCGCTACATCAGAGCCATCTAAAAATTTACCAATCTAACCAGACCCTTCGTTTCAACTCTCAACAACAAAACCAAAACATCTTAACCACCGACCATACAGCATCATCTCCCCTTCTTACAAAATTACAAAACTGTATCAAATTTCCAAATTGAAAACCCTTTACTCTCCCTTCCTCTCTCTCTCTCTCTCGCTCTCCTCAAAAACAAAACGAACCACTATAGAACACCACCAGCACCAGCACCACCACTGCGCGTATACTTATTAAATCGGCGCAATTTCGCTGGCGGCAGCGACTAGTCGTCCCGTCGGTCCGGCCGTGCGTCCGTCCGTCCGCAAAAAAGCAATTTCGGCGAAGGAATAAGCAAAAAACGAGGGAAGAAACACACGGCCCTGATTCCAAGCACACAGACGCGAGTCTCTATATATGTATGTGTGTGTGTGGTGGGTTAACTCCTTCTCTCTCTCTTTTGTGAGCAGCCCGGTTGGTCGACGTGCAAGCCGCGTGTGTGGCGCGCGGTCGAGCGTCGCACGAATATAGAGGCTGAGAGAGTGTTAGGCTGTGTTCACATAGTTGGCATTCGAAAGCGCCGTAGAGTTCAGTGCAATGGGATCATCATAGAGTTTTTGGTTAAGGAACGAAGATTTTGTTTTGTGTGTGTTTCGTATAGGTATAAAGGTTTTGTTAAATGCTATTGATCCGGTATACAGAACTATCTTTTCAGCTCGTAACAATAAAAACGAAAAAGAAAATTTTTTACCCATATCCTAACCGGCACACTGTGCAGCCCGCTTAATCCTACACATATATACGCACACATTACCATACGATGGCGCGTCGCGCGTCCACCCGCCGGGGCAGCAGCAGCAGCAGAAGCGGCGGCAAAAGGGAGAAAAGCAAAAGCGCCGGACCGGCTTCTAACCGCCTTCTCTCTCTCTCTCTTTTCTTCGTTCGCATACATATATACGCACGAAGCGGTATACGGAGTAACCCGTACGAGAGCGCGAAGAAGAGAGAGAGAGAGAGAGAGAGGACCCGGTCATCTCTACGAAGGAGAGAAGAAAGAGAGAGAGAGGAGCCGTGTCAAGGACAGCCAGGCGGAGGAGAGCCGGTCCGAAGGACTGTGTCAGTCGTTGATACTTTCGCTCGCGCTCGTCTCTCTTTCTCTTTGGAGGAGGAGGAGGAGGTGGGGGGTGGAAGAGAGAAGTGGAGTAGAGAACGCGTGTGTATATACGCGCGCGCGGTGGCTTTTTTCCGGAACGATGCGATAGTGAGAGAGTGAGAGAGAGAGGCGCCGCCGGAAGAGGAGTCACGCGTCGATGGAAATTCGCGATGATGGTATATGTATACATATGTATATATACACATATATTTGTGTGTGTGTATACAGGGTGTCCCAAAAATATGGACACACCTAAATGTCTCGGAAAATAAGGGCGCTAGAAAAAAAGTTTCAATACAAAAGTTTTGGGAAATCAAAACGCTGATCTGATAGTGACCTCGAATAAAGTAAAGCTTGAGCTTCAAGGTCATGTTAAATAGGATTTTTTTTAAATAGGAACCCCTATTTTTCACACCTTCTGAAAGGCATTCTTAAAAATTAAAAACTATTGTTTTGGACGTAAAATTTCTTGCTCTTTCAGAATCCGGTCTAAAAAAATAGGGGTTCCTATTTAAAAAATCACGTTTACCTTCAAATGACCTTGAAGCTCAAGGTCAAATTCAAGGTCACCATCAGATCACCGTTTTGATTTCCCAAAACTTTTGTATTTGAAGTTTTTTTTCTAGCGCCCTTATTTTCCGAGATATTTAGGTGTGTCGGTACTTTTGGGACACCCTGTATATGCATGAAAGGTTGGTTCGTGAAGCGACGAGTGGTGGCTTCGAAGTGTATTTTTGGACGATGATATGAATTTAGAAGATTAATTATAGACGTCTGCGGTGAGATTAGTAATTTATAGAATTCTCATAGCTCGATCTTATACTCTATAGATAATTTTACTTGCAAAGATTTATTTGTATATCTATACACACATTGCAACAACAATACACAGATAATAGATATACGAATACCACATACACAATCGTACACAACCATTCCTATAGGAGCAAGTCAATCAGAATAACTATGGCCGTAATAACCAAGCGCGCAAGATTGGTTCAAGACCCAAAGGTCATTTGCCCGCGTGCGTATGTAATATACGCAGGCAGGCAGGCAGGCAAGCACACATACCGCGGTTTGGTTTCTCATTGCCACTTTTAGTTTTCCATTTTAAGCTCTCGCTGTTCTCGTATACTCTCCATAACTTCACTCTTTGCCTTGCTCGCGTTTCTTCGCGGAATTCGCGATCTCTCGCGTTACGTTACATATATATTTATATACCTACCCTGGTGGTGTAAACATACAGCGCTTGTGCTTTATTGGCATAATCTAAAATCAATCTGGCATTCCTCAGCAGTATAGTATAGCGCAAAACAAAAAAAAAACAGTCATCGGTAAGAGAATCGCGTTAGCAGCAGCAGCAGTAGCGTTAATTGCAACGCTATATAGAGATTCGAATTGGCGAACAATGCCTCATTTAATTACAATGAGGCGCCGTGTGTATACACGGGTTGTATATATAGACGTGGTCGAGAACGGTTCTAAATAAAAAATGCGAATCGTTCGGTTTGTTGTTAGTGAAGGATTTGCGAATGGGAAGTGCAATGTATAGAGTACGAGAATGCGCTGAATTTTCTTAGTCACTGGTGTAGCGTGCCGGTGGTTGGAGGGAGAGAGAGAGAGAGAGAGAGAAGGGGTTGACCAGGAAGAAGAAGAAGAAGAAGAAGAAGAGTAGGAAAGGAGGTCGAGGGGGAAAGTGTCCCAGGGAAAAAGGAGACCTTAGAAAGGGGGAATGTACTTGTTGATAGCACACAAACAGGAGTGAGAGAAAGCGAGAAGTTCACTCGATGATGGATGATATATGAACGAGAGAAAGAAACGCGAGTGTTTGGTATATAGCGAGTAGTTTACGCGATTTCGAGGTATACCGACGTTGCTGAGTTTGGAAGGTATACGGTGGAATATTGTGTCTACAGGCTGGACGCGAGCCAGCCGAGGATTTTTTTGCGTTTATGACGGACGAGGGAGTTTTAATTAATAAGTGATATGCTCTCTGTTCTCTGTTCGTAGACGTTTGAAATTGTTCGTATAAACATGATGATTTGTGGACGGGTGTTTCTTTTTCGTTAACATCTTTCTCAAGTCTGATAACATTTAGAAATCGATAAGTTTAAATAATTTCTGATCGTTGAATAATCATTAAAATCATCTCCTTATCATCCACCATCCATTAACTAATCCAACCATTCACTCTATTACTCTATTCTTACACACCAAAAGCCCACTTTTACATATCCTCTCGTATACCCTGCACGAATTCCTAGCCAACCTCGTTCCTCCCCTTCAGACACACATACACATACATATACACGTGCGGGGCGACCAGCCGAAAAAAAAGCACGAAAAATTCACGCGCGGTGTGTGCCCCTCTTCTACCGACGCGGCTTGCAATCTGCCGCCCTCTCCGCGCGCATCCACAGCTCGCACGAGAGTGCACCAATCACGCGGCGTTGGGTGCCGGCACGTCGCCTGCGGCCCCCGCGAAGAGAGAGAGAGAGAGGGAATTAAGAGGGAGAGGGGAAAAAATGCGAGAGGGAAGAAGAAAAAAAAATGATTGAGGATTTTTTTAAGGGAGAGGAGGAGGAGGAGAAGGGGAGGAGATAGACTGAGAGTTTTTGGGGGGGGGGGGGGAGACGACGACGATGAGGAAGAGGATGGAGAGGTGCGGGATATATATATATATATTTTTTTTTTCTCTCTTTTTTTTACAGGTGAGTTGAGGGGGTCTGGGTGGCACAGGTTGAGGATGAGCTCGAGTATGTGTGTAGATATAGCAGTGCGAGATATGTTGAATAGCTTTTGACGCTTTCTCTCTATATATATGTGTGTATAAATTTTTGTATAACCTAATATTATACCTACACACAACAGCGTCATATAAAAAAATATCTCCGCGTTATATTATAATTGATACGACCCTATATATGCACTTCTGTTCGTCGCTGCGCTTTGGAATAATGTATATAACCCGATGACTGAGAGATTGAAAGTAAGGGCGTGAAATTGCCGTCCGCGCGAAATAAAGAACGCAAGAGGCGCGGAGAGAGAGAGAGAAAGAGAGGAAGGACGCAAGCAACACACAGCAGGGTAGTCCGAACACGTAGGCGCGCAGGACCTCGCGAGGCGCGAATATTGAATCGGTATACGTGACGGCCAACGGCGTAGAGAGAGAGAGAGTTTTTGAAAAAATTCGTATATATCAGGTAGTTTTTGCTATTTTTTTTTCTCTTCTTTTTACGACGTACACGTGTATAAAATGTGCGTGGAGGTCTACGTCGAGGTCGACAGTTGATGTGCAGTAGAGATTTTTAAATGTATGTATGGATAGGTATGGGTTGGATTTGTAAGTTTGATAGAACCTAAGAGTTGGGATGTGGATATAATGGAATGTTTGAATGGTATAAAGGTAAAGTTCGGTCGGAAATAATTCATGCTAGAAAAACTATAAGACACTGTAATTTTCACGTTTATCTTCCACGCTCACATATATAAGATTGAATCAATTATTTCAATTATTTTATATGTATGTGTGCGTACGTTCGAACGCTTTTGTTGTTATCCATCGATTGCTAATTGAAATGAGTGATTCCAATTTTGTGTAATCTAATAGAAGACGCGCGAGAAGAGCAGCGTTGGTATATAGCTTCATATCAGGCGTATACATTGGAATACACTTTTATTGCTTTTTAATCAAATTGCCCTTCATATATATATACTTCTTTTATACCCATGAGCATCCACTATACATAAATATGCATATTCCTACCATGATCCTATACGGAAAATATCGCAAAAAAAATTGCGAACCACTGCGATTCTCGCCGTGAACCTAATTGCCGAACAATGCGCGATGTGTATAACCGCAGCAACGGCGCGACGTAGCAGCAGCAGCAGCGCCTGTGTCGAGGGACGCGTCGGGAGGGTCGAAGATTGCTACTTTTTTATTGATCATTAGTCCTCTCGGTCGCTCGGTTCGCGGCGTTCGCCGCCTTCCACGCGACTGTAAAGAAAACAAAACGCGCGTCATGCAAGCGTTCAGCGACGCCTCTCGTCATGCGTGGTCTTCAAAGATCAATCGGGAAAAATTGCGATGGATATTTTTATATATGTGTGTATATATACACGAGGGTATTGGAATTTCGAGAAATGTTGCGTTGTTGAAATTAGCCAACACAGGCGCGGCTTTGTTCGCGAGTAATTATCTGTGAAACTAGAAGGATTATGTAATGAACGGTTGTGAGGTTGCTGTACTATACACTGTCTAAATAAATTGTTTGTTACTGCGGTCGCGCGGTGGCTTGTGAAATGTTGTATGATTGAATTTAATCCTTGTGTTCAATTCATTATACACACACACATATACGATATCAATTACCCATCAACATTCCATATCCAATCTAATCCTGATATTCTCTTGCAATCCGTATCCAAAATTTCCTCTCTCTCTCTCTCTCACTCCAGACTTGCTTGCTCGCAGTAACTCAATAGCCGGAAAATTTTTCCTGGCATCCGCTTGCGTCGCCTCTGCATATACACACACACACAGACACATATGCGTATACGACGCTTACGGGCGAGCAGCACAGCAACGAGATAGAGACAAAAATATCGAAGACAGACGCTTATAGAAGTACGGCCTCGTATGACCCGTGCACACACACACATATATACACATATATACATACGTAGAATGTCGCCGGCGTCGACGTCGTCGTCGTCGTCGTTGGATTATACGAGTGTATATATACGGTGCGGGTATTATAACTACGTTCCGGTACGTAAAAATCAAATGAATTTTTCGGGGATTATTCGAGAGCTGCGTGCGTGGTGTATCGATAGAATTCTGATGAATGGTGTTCGTTATATGTGGAAGACTGGATGGACTGAGAGAGAAAGAGAAAGAGAGAGAGAGAACTGATGACGGGAATTAGGTGGCCGACTGCGTGTCGTCAAATTTTTTTACGAGCTTCGCGGTGTGGTCGCGTATATATGTTGAAAGACTAAGCGGTCGAAGACTATATGAATATTTTTTCTTCGAAACGATCAAGTATATATTAGTTTGTTATTTAGAATTTGAAGTTGATTTTGTATAAAATATATTTACGAATTTTTACTGGTCAGTGTAAACTCATTACATTTAATAATTATACATATACTTTTGCAAAAATACACATATTCATACCAACGCTTATATATTGTATAAAATCACCACGTCTACTCTACACCTACGAAAAATACTATACAAATTTACACGTTAAAAAGAAACGAGAAAACAAAAGTTTTATAAATAATATACACAACACATCAGCAGCGAGTCTCTAAAAAAGAAATCTCTTCGCTAATCGACCGAACCTCGGCACCATCAAACCGCGCTCCGTTCGTACACGACCTTCCACGCGCACGTCCGCCCGTCTCGTCGTTCGTCGGCGTGTATTCGCATAAATCCATACGCATACATACATACATACATACATACATATATACCCTCGCTTAAAAATATACATATATGCATCGTCGTATATACGCTCGCGCAGCGCGCGCGCGCTCGGAGCAAGCTTATAACCTTAAAATTCGCAACTTTGTCGTGTGCGCCGAAAAATCTCACCGTTATGCTGCTGCTGTTGCGACTCGCCCATCGTCGCAGAGCATACATACATATACACACGTATATACACATCACAACGACGACGGCGTTCCCACCGTAATCAGACACACTCATATTCACATATATATACATATATATATATACGCAGACGAAATCATTAGTATGCGTGCGTGTCCGACGTACCTAACCTTTCTGACCGACTCTCTATATACGTCTATCTCACTCGCTCGTACATATACGCGAGCGCGCGCGCAGGATGATTTTGGAGTACACACTTTCCCTCTCCGTCGCTCGTCGCTGCCGCTGCCGCTGCCGCCGCCGCCGAGTTCGATGCTCGTTGGAAAGCCGTGCGCGCCGTCGTAGTAGTAGTAGTAGTAGTAGTAGTATAAGTAGTGTCTTCTCTCTCTCTCTCACTCACTCAAGCTCAATCCGTCTCTGTCTGTCTCTCTTATATACGCACGCACACGCGGGTGAGGAAAATGCGCGCGCGGGCGGTATATAATGTTGAAAAAAAAGGAAAACAACAAAAGGGAGTTGTCGTTGCGTTGGTAGTATATATGATGTTGTCTCTGCTCTCTCTCTCTCTCTAATGAAACGCCGCGGCCGTCGTCGTCTGTTACTACTGATCGCGGTGTGTGCAGAAAAAAATGGCTAGTACACATACACACACATATATACTAATATGTAAATCGCGTACGGCACTCGGCGTTCAAATTATATATGCTTGTCCATATACATGCATGCGAAAGACCAATCGGAGTTTTTAAATATATATATAAATATATATACTATTATAGCTTACTTTTGATCCTTTGCTCCAATTAGCCCCAACAAATCCATTCCTCCGCTTATTTACTCCTCTCTATACAGTTTCTAAATTCACCGTTTCGTGTTTGTATATTGTCACTTAATATAAACTCACACAGCTTCGTGATCTCTCTCTCTTTCTATATATCTATCACGGACACACACGCGAACGCGCGTTCACGATTGATTGTCCTTTCCTCCCCGCAGTGCCGTCCGTCTCTGATTCTCTTTCTCTCTATCACTATATACTGTACACGCGCGTCTCAATTACTCAGACGACGGCGCATTTTATACGAGAGACGCGAGGCAAAAAAAAATAAAAGGGTTTGTGCACGAATGATGCGTGGTTGGTGGTGTACACGTATATTATATGTATATATACGTACGTACGTGCGTGCACACGCGGAGGGTACTACACGCGCGAGCGGAGTGCGCGCCGCTAGAGAGTTGCCGTGGGCCGATATAACGCCGCCGCTGCTGCCGTCGCCGCCACCGTCGTTGATATGTATACATATATACACGCGCGTATGTATATATATACGTATAGTGGAGGAGCCTCGTGGTGGAGAGAAAGAGAGAGAACGGGTATATGTATATATATATATACCGGCCCCGCACCGAAATATATATTGTTTATCCGAGCGGCGCAGGCAAACGGCGCACACGTGTGTGCGAAAGAGCAGATATCACGCCGCTGCCGGCCGGCGAGGAAAAGTGAGAGCGCAAGCGCAGATTTGGTGATGATGCACCGGTCGTGAGTGTAGAAGGAGGTTTGTATAAGGGAACTCTGTTTTACCGATTGATGGTATGGATGTTGGTAAGGTAGGTATACTGTAAGCAATGGATGGTAAGTTGATGGTTGTCGGTAATGTAGGGATGTAGGTTGACGAGGTATGGTGGTTAAAGGTAGTTGAGGGTATGGGATAGTTTGAAAGTTTTTTGGTACGTCAGAGATGTTTATAAAGTGTAGTTCAGTAATAGATAGATATAAAGATGTATGTTAATTAGGTTAATTATAGAAAGAGATATATATATGATACGCGCACTGACTGCAACTTGTTACTTTAGTATTTATGTATATAAACTACGCTTTTCTTTCGATCTCTCTCGCGCTCTCTAAGTGGATGCATCTCGTTCGCTTTCACATAATTCCATTTCATCTTTCGAGATTCGCAAGTGAAAAGCCAATTATCCCAAAAAGGATTACTTTATAAGAGTCTTATTGATAAAACGGCGAAACACGAACGTAAATAGAGCTTTATAATATACTAATGATGTGCTTTTTCTACTTAGCATAATGATAACCAATTTTTACCATCCTGTCAATTAAGGATCCTTGTATCAACGTTTGTTAGCCGAAACTTTAGGTAAAATCCTAAAAGCTAAATGGTGTTTGTCAACTAATAAAATCGCGTAAATAGCACAAAAAAAAAGCTGCATATAATACTCACATCGAATAAATATTACTTCCATTATCACCCCCTTTTAAACATCCGATTGGCAACAGTACGCTCCCCTTTCCGCAAATATATATGAAAAAAAACCCCGGCTATTAAACCCCTCTTAATTTCGCCGTCCTAATTAATAATCAATAGTCGCGATTCTCTCCTCCGAAAATAATCGTATGAATATCGTTCTACATTTCCTCTGCTCGCGGCGAATAAAAGGTAATATAAAAGAGCGGGGGGAAAATCCCCCTGAACAACAGTACAAAGCTCTCGCTCACCTGAAGCTCTGCTTGTGAGACGTCGATCTCGCCCTTGTAGACGAATTCGATGATGAATTTCAGGTCGCTGAAGCAGACGTCCTGGGGCATGATGATGGTCGGGTGCTTGCAGGGGTTCGACAGCAGCAACTTCTGGAAGTACGAGCTGCACGCCGATAGCACCACCTGCACGTGAGGATAGTATGTGAGTATGAGTGAAACGAGACAGAGGAGAAAGAACAAGGTGAAAAGCACGCACACGTGTGGGAACGGTGTGTTTTTGTTGCGTCATTGGCACGTGTGTGCTGGCGAAACGTGTGAAGGTTGTATATATCGATTGTTGGGCGATTATTTTTTTTTATGGTTGTTTGGAATTTTGATGGGTTGAATATATATGTGTATAAGAAGTGGAACACACGCGTGCGAGATATTTCTAAGGTTTCGTTGAAAATTTTGTATTTACAGGGCTTCTATGTCCTCGATAACAGGTTCTTAATATTTCTGAAGGGGATTAATATATGAATCATGGGCTTTTGGTATACTTTCATGTCGAATAAATGTTGTAGTGTAAAATTTCGCAGTCTGTTGTTATACATCGATCGAAAAAGCGATATCAATCGAATAAATTAATTTAATCAAATGAATCAAATTTACTCAGTAATGTTTGCTCGTTTGGAGTATTAAACATTAAATTCGATTTGAGCTATTCGAGAACAAATTAGCGAATAATTGCACATAGAGGATGCTGGTAAAGAATTCCAAAAACACGCTTGTCAATGTTATCGATCAGAGAGCAAAAAAAATTCCATCGGTCTGAAACAAAACGTAAAGGAGGTTGAATCCAACCAAAAATCCAACCATTTTTTCCAACGTGGCGTAAATAAAGAACATGAGTAAGAGACAATGAATTTTTATTCGCTTGCCAAGCAGAACAGGAACAGACAGGAAGAGCGAAAAGAGAAAGAGCGAAAGAAAAAGAGAGCAGGCGGAGATGAAAAACCATATATATATATATATATATATATAATACAAGCGAGCAAGCAAGAGCGAGAAAAAGGAATCTCTCGACGGAAGCCTCGCGAAAAGAGAGACGGACGGAACAAAGAAGAAACGGAGGAGAGATAGCGCTCTTTCTCTCTCTCTCTCTCTCTCTCTCTCTCTCTCGCCCGCGCGCGAGCGGTAAACATAAAAAAAGAGCGCTTGCGCTCACGTTCAGAGGGAGAGAGAGAGAAAGGATAAAAACTGTCAGAGAGATGCGCGAAGGCAGAGAGAAAGAGCGCGCAGACTCTCTCAGGAAAAAGGGGGACGCGAGCGAGCAAGAGAGAGGGAGAGAGAGAAAGAGCGCGCAGGCAGAATGAGAAAAAGGCGCAGACGTGTACGCGGAGGAAAAAAGGCGCGGAGAGGGAGAGATAGAGAGAGGCGAGCTTATAAAAAAAGAGAGGGGGGGGGGAGAAAGAGAAAGAGAGATAAAGCTCGATGGGAGACAAAGAGAAACGGCGAGGGAAAGGCCAGGAAATGAAATAAAAAGAAAGCGCGAGCGCGGGGGGAGAGAGAGAGATGTATAAAAAAGAGAGCGAGAGAGAAAAAGAGAGATGGATTTGAGTAGGGTGAGAGAAAGGTCGAGAGAGGAAGAGAGAGAGAGAAAGAAAGAGAGAGAGAGAGACGAATAGATCGATAGAGCGTGTGGGTGGAAGAGGGAAAAATGTATATATATTCCGGGTCAATCTTCCCTCTCTCTTTCTGCTCTTTCTCTTGCTTTTCTCTCTCTCTCTCTCTCTCTCTCGTTCTTATCTCCCTGTCTTACGTCCCTTTTCGTAGCTATCCAAGTGTGATGCGCGCTATATAGCGAGCGCGGCACAAGGATCCTACTACATTACGCGTATAAAAAAATTTCTCGTCCAGCTACGATGCTATATGGTAATGTCATCTTTCGAGGCGAAGCTGTGTAACGTAATAACTTTCAAGCTTGTGGCCGCTTGATTATTATTTTTTTGCAAGCCGTATATATATACCTTGTAATGTAACGTTACAGAGATGGTTTCCAAGGGATATATGTAATGTATAACTGTATCTTTTCATGAAAAAAGATAATGACAAAAGAGTAATCGTACCTTATGCGCCTTTAAGGACGCCTCGTTGCAGGCCAGTGTGACGTCGACGAACGCCTCGGTCTGCAGGAGTTGGTGGAACACGGACGTCATGTTCGACTGGTAGTTGTTCCAGCGCAGGCAGTAGTGCTGCCCGGCCATCCCTCCGCTGTAACAGACAAGACACCCTGGGGTTAATCTCTTTCTTTATACCCGTGTTTTTTTTTGCTTTCTTACATGTATATACCTACAGGCGTGATGCGAGGGTGGATTTGCTTTGTAAATATGAATTTTACGCAGCTGAATGGGGGTACGCGTTACGCTTACATTTTTGGTGATTTTCATTATAGCGAATCGTCGTTCAGTTTTTAGAGGATACAACAAACAAAAGAAAGGCGAACCATTTGCACTTTGTTAAAGAATTATCAGTGATTTATATATATACTCGCATGCGATCGTTACCGAGAGATAATTCGAAAAAACATTTCCCAGCCATCCGAGTAGTCAACTCGACGTCAATCCATTTTCAAATAAACGAAAGGGAAACAACATTGGCATGCAGCAGAAAATATATTTAAAAGGACACGCGTGCGGTCGTTTGATGTTTGCGAGTGAGAAAGGATTCATTGTAAAACGATTCGTTTGATTTTGCGCGTACACGCGGTTGTTGTGAAAATGTCGAATGGATATATATGCGTGTATTGAACGTGCGGATGTACATATTATTGTTGCTATAGGTACGTATGTAAAAGGATGTATTCTATATTGTAAATTGTGCCACTTGCCGATTTCCAACAGAATACGTCTTGTATTGGATTGTAAAGCGAGTTTGTGTTTTTGTTGCGGTTGCGGTTTTTTTTCTATATACATACGGGGTCATCAAAAAGTATCGGACCCCCCCGAATCGAAAACGCATATTTTCGCTGTTAGGGGGGGTCCGATACTTTTTAATGACCCCGTATATTTATTTATTTATCAATTCGCTTCTACCCCAAGTATATTTACTCATACTAAAGTATGTGCACACACCTCGGTTACATTTTATTATTATTTTTATGTCTATATCGCTTCATACTTCATTTTACTATCATCAAACCGTCAAAATACATTATTGATGCTACGAAATCGTTTATTCCATCCATAATTCATACTCACACGTATCGTAAAACTTCACCCTGCTATAGGAGAGTACGTTATTATATACGATTGGATGCGACGTTGTTTTTTTGCACGCCCTCGCGAATCATTCATATATACTCTATACTTAACCCAAAAGGGATATAATAGAAGAAAATAACGTATAATAGCAATGTCAACCTGTGTCTTATGCAGTAGTAACACTGCACCTGTAGCAAGAATCCTACGATGTTCCATCCAACACCTGTCAACTTTGTAGGAAACTTCACTTCTTCACTGTCGTATATACCAAACTAATATAGCACACTACAACTACTACTGAAAAATTCAAAAAACAAAAGGTTCTTCTTTACGATTTCAATTAATACTTTGTTTTTCCGTTGTCTCTTTATACGCGCGTCCTTCGTTCTCACCTGCTCTCCCTCTTCTGTTCTTTTATCAGCTTCTATATATCTATTCTCCGCGTGTGTCTTGGCCGCTTTTTCGCGCCCGTTATCTTCGTATCTTTATCAGGTGCTTAGGAGACGCTGCGATAACGAGCGTCGAATGTTTCTCTTGTTCTTTCTTTTTCTGTCTGGCTCTCTTTTCCTTCTTCTTCTCTTTGTCTTGGGAAAGAGCTTCTTCTTCTTCGCGATATGTTTGTATGTGTGTTTGCGAGTGAGTTTGCTTGTTGAGGAGAGAATATGAGGAAAAAGTTTGATGGAAAATAATCGACACAGAGAGAATTTTGTAGTAAATTCGATCATTGCATTGAGTGGAAAAGCTGGTTTCCTTTTTATGCGAGGATTAGACGAGGTGTTGATAAGATGTGTATTTGTCGTTGACTTCATTGCCAGTGCCGGATGGTATCTTGGTGAAGAAGAGTAATGATTATGTACTTTGTATTGAGAAGTGATTAAAACATTTCTGTACGATTAATTATTCGATAATATCGAATATTGCTCTTTCATTCTAACTTGAACCTAATTCGATAATTATAGAATTCCCAAACCGAAATACCATATTTAACGCATACTAGCTCCTCTTACCCGATTTTCCTAGTTTATGTCTCGCTGACATCGATCGATTTCTCCTCGTCTTATCAGCTCGCGATACATCTTCAATTCTATATACGTTCCTATTTATCGGAGTCTCCTTTTTCCGCGGGCTTCTGTTATCGCGTGGCTTATTACACTTTGTTTCCTTATCGTTGATTGCGCGCCTTCTTCGCATCTCTCTCTTTCTTTCTGTGTTCCGTGTTGTCGTCGTCGTTGTCGTCGACGATTATAGTTATTGCTCGTTATCGTCGTTGTCTTTTTCTCGCCTGATTTACCTCGTTGGTAATTAATTTGGTCTCTATCGAATACAATTAGAAATCTATTTTTTCACCTTAAAATGAGTTGGCGAAATGTTAGAAATTTTTTTTACGGTAAAAAATTGATTAACTAGTTACGATTAATGATGCATGAATATCTACGTAGTAAGCGGAAGTACTTAATCCGCTATAAGTTTTCTCTTGACTTTGATTATTGGTGCGAATTATGTGTTTTGACGTGCGATTATTGCTTTTATAAGTGTTTATCACTCAAGTATCTATCAATATTTTGTTCTTTTATATTCCGATTACATTAAACATGTAAATTTCTGAATATAGTACTTATACTAAATATATAGCATTCACTATTTTTCTTTTCCACATTATTTCCGAAATCAAATCAGCATTCCTGTTTTCAAAAATGATTATATATCTGAATATTCTTCAAAAAATACAGATTCATTAATTCTTACTATTTCTCGCTGTTTTTCTTTCTCGTTAACCTTCTTTTCTTTAAACTCTTTGGAATGTAAAATCATCTACTTCCCAATACATTCGCTAACAGCTACTATACCATAACTCGACCACTTACTTCGCTGCACATGTATTTACAATTGTTTAATATATCAATATTATGAGAAGTCAATGTTGTTCTTCTGTGAGTCATATTCTTAAAAAGAAGTTTTCGTTTAATGACTTTATGAAGTCATTAA
This sequence comes from Torymus tubicola, assembly GCA_035583055.1. Taxonomy (NCBI): domain Eukaryota; kingdom Metazoa; phylum Arthropoda; class Insecta; order Hymenoptera; family Torymidae; genus Torymus; species Torymus tubicola. The sequence continues at coordinate 26,263,894 of JAWWEQ010000055.1, forward strand.
ACTGCTATACTCTTTAAACCAGACTGTAAAAATATACCAATCTGAAGTATATCAGAAATAAAACATATTCATGAACGGTTCCAACATAAACTGCGAGCAGATTAACACAGTATAAATTTCAAATTCGTAGATCGAAATCGATCGCTCGAGCACACACTTACAATAATAATTCGGCAACGTCGTAAAACTTTTTATATACGTCGTTACAGCGTGTATGCCAGAGATTAAACCATACGGAGGTTCACGATAGACCGTGAAAAGTGAATCAGCATATAATGCAAAGTAGTAGGAAGTTTAACGATCTTCGTTTCTATTATTAAATCGTTGAATCGGCATAAACAGCTGCGTGCACGATCGATAAGAGATGATTTTACGTATATAGTTTTATTGACGATGATCGCCTGCATCATAATATTGACATACACTTATATATACGTGAGTGATAAGCGAGTTATATTATATCTGCGTAAACAACCTTTCGTTAACTTGTACCACTTTATTTGGCGTTGTGTTCGATATAATTAGGTCAATCGCTGATTCATATAATGGGTTGTACACGTATCGGTTACTTGCATGATGCGTGGTGTAATGTATCGGAGGGAATTTCCTGTACAACGGTAGGCTTCAGATTTTGATGAACAAACATAAATTTCTATATATTGTATACAACTACGTGATATATTGTTATCACCATTAGATCATTATTTATCATCGATCCACTGCTTCTGGCTACTCTCTATATATAATATTATATGTAAAACAGATCACGTGTGCCGTTAACGCCTTTAGGTTCCGGTCTTCAAACTACTGCCATCCATATCAATCCCCATTAATCCTTGCCAACTTTACCAAAACTTCGCGTAAATACCAATTCATCCGAACAGCTAAACCTCCTCTCCCTCTACACTATACACTATCATTTCGATGTACCTCGACACCCACGATCCGCGCGAAGACTACTACTACTATTCCTCCGCGTATACGTTTTGCGTTTCATCCAAAAAGGATTAACCCTTACTTCCCTCACACCCCAATTTTTCTCCATAAAAGCCCCATTACCACCACTGTTTCCATCGATCGCCGCTCGCGCACCAAAACAATTATCCCGAAAGGCAGAGGCGGTATATAGCGTCCTCCCTTTGTCCTTCGGAATCATCCTCTCTTTTTTCTCGCTTGCGTACTTCTCTCTCCACCCTCTCTCTCTCTCGCAGCTCGTCATCCCTGGGAGAAAGACAGAGGATGAAAGAAACGCGAGGTAGATTCATCGCAATTTTTCTCTCTCTCTCTTTCTCTTTCTCTTTTTCTCTCTCTTCTCAGCGTTTTTTTTCAATTCGCCCTCTCTACTCTACTCTCTTTCTCTCCTTTTGAACTGTATCGCGTCAAACGCGCCCCCTCCGGTTTTCCTTTACTAGCGCGCTCTTCTCCCTTCCACCCCTTTCTATATCCTCCCCTTTTCTTCTCTCTCTCTCTCTCTCTCTCTCCTGACGGCTTTCGTTGCTGCTCCCACGCGAAGACGCTATTTTCTCCTGGCCCCTTTTCTTCCCTTCCGCGAGAAAGAGAGAGAGAGAGAGAAAGAGAGGGAGATAGGTAGGTAGCAGCAGCAGCAGCAGCGTCTTTGTCCTTATTCGCTCTCGCACACAGCTGTACACGCGCTTTTTCCGCTTCTTCCCCTTCGGGATCTTACCTACCCTTCTCCTCTCCCCCTCCCACCCTTCTCTCTTTCTCGTTCCCTTTCGCCCGGGCTCCTTATCTCCTTCTTACTTTTTTCCCTCCTCGCGCGTGTATATCCTTCGCAGAGTTCTACGCCGCCCGCCTGCCTGCTCCGCGCGCTTTTACGTTCTCTTCCCCAGCATTATCGACGTAGCTCGCGCACACGTACGTATACTCTTCGTTCTTTCTCTCTCTCTCTCTCTCTCTCTCTCTCTCTTCTCTCGGGTATTTCTTTTCAAAGCTCGTCCTGCAGCGAACCCCCGGGCTTCTCTCTCTCTTTCTCCCTCTTTTCCTCTTTCTTCTCGGGCTTTTTATTTCACGCTGTCTCGGTTCTTTTTCTTCCTTCTGCGCGCTTCTCTTTCCTTCCCGTCTGCGAGGGAGTGAGAAAGGCCGTAGCTGTGGAAACTGCAACTTCCACCATTTTTCCTCGCCCACGCGCGCAAAGAAGAAGAAGAAGAAGAAGAAAAGAGGAGAGGAAAGGGAGATGGATGTACGGGCAGAGGGAGAGAGATAGACGGTGGGGGTGGAAGTATTAGCGAAAGGGTATGAGAGACGGGACGAACCCCGAGAACTTTCTTATATCAATGTTGAAGACGAAGATTTCTCTTCTGTTTCCCAAGCTAGTAGATGTTGGAAGTTAGCGTAGATTCTTTTAAAAGGACTTTTGTTTGAAATGTTTATAGATAGAAATTGTGATTTGGTTTATTAATATGGATGAAATTATAAAATTTTCTTCATTGTTATAGATTTATAGTAATCTGTATCCTTAGAGGAAAGGTGAAAGTAAACCAGTAAATCAGCAGCGGACAAAGAAAAAGCGAACGAGCACAGCGCGCATGAAAGTAATGATGACCACAACGTAATAGAAATTGCAACGCTGCTTCATATATCATTAGACAGCTGGTCTATTAATATTTCAAGCTGCGCGCTCTGACATTTATTAGCGAATTCATTAATTATAATGTAGCCTATATATATATGTGTAAAAAAAGTATATCAACTAAATAACTTTTTGAAGTTTACATACTTTCCACCAAGTCACGATCGAGCGACCATAACCCGGTTGTATCCGAAGTGTGTGTGTGTGTGTGTGTATATATATATAATACAAAACTGGCAAGTTTTGTTTGAATTCACGCACCACGAGCCACGACTGATCCTGTTACGCGCGCGTTGCTACGCGTCTGCGCAGTATGCCGACAGGTACCTGAAAAACTGCGAAATTCGAAACTACCTGTTTCGCAACAGCTAATACGTCAAACTTCAAACTACACGGAGTGTAAAATTTCTGTTTAAAAAAAAAAGAAATACAAAAATAGTATATAACAAAAATAAAATATATATGTATGTGCGCGTATTCCACATCGATGAAAAAAATCATTTTACAAAAAAAAAATAAGAAAGAATAGCATCGAGCTGTCGTAACATGGAAACCTCTCGCGAAGATTTGTTTACATTGACTTCAGTACTTACATCTCCTCAAAATATTTCTCTCTCTCTCTCTTTTGCGCGCGATCTATACACAGCGGGGAGAAAGCGTCCGAAGCAGCGCGGAGAGAAAGCAGGGGAAAAAGCGCGGACGTACAAAGAAGTGCATTAAAGTCGCTGCTTCGCGCGAGAGCGCGCCAACGAAAATGCAGAGTCGCTATGTATACATATATACGTGCAATGTGTCTGCTTGCCTGCCTGCTTGCTTTTCTATACTCTCTCGAAGTTTCTCCTTTCCACTCTCGCGCGAACGCGAATGACTGATAGGATGCGCGGTTCGGTATATAGAGGGAAAAACGTGTATGCATCTGGGAGTTATGTGTGTAACAGGAGGGTTTCACATATATAGGTGGTGATATGGTGGTTGAGTGGTATATGGTTTTTATTGTCAAAGGTAGTAGTAGTTGATTTTAATTGAAGAATAACTGTTTTATAACAAAGAAAATTTAAAACTACGGTGCCTATAATAGTTTATGTCAGTTATTACAGTATTGTAAAATTGTTTTCATATTATCCCCCCAAAAAAGCACAGTCTATGCATGTCCTCCTATCGTGAAAATTCCAGGCCGAATTTTTCTCCGGACGCGCGATATCAACCCACTTTCCTCTCTCTCTCTCTCTCTCTCTCCCACTATACCACCACCTTTCGCTTCTATTTCGATGCGCGCAAGAACAACCGGGAAATTGCGCGCAGACACCGACGTATACTTCTGAGAGATAGATAAAAAGACGAGAAGAGGAGCGGAGCGAGGAACCGAGTAAGTAAGACAGATAGCAAGTTTGACGCGAGCGCTCGCGAGAGAGAGAGACGGAATAGAAGCAAGACTTTGCACGAAAGAGGGCGAGAAGAGAGAGAGAGAGAAAGAGATGGAGATAAATAGAGAAAGGCTCTGAAGGACGAGGAATGGAGACAAAGTGCGCGGATGGCGCGAGCTAACGGAGATGAGCCGAGTAGATATGTACGGGTGTGGGGGGGGGGGGGGGGGGGGGTGGT
>JAWWEQ010000055.1:26272099-26362845 GCA_035583055.1 Torymus tubicola
GAATTTCTATAGAGCTATGCACGTATATGTAATGAAATCTAACTTGTATGTGTATGTATTAGTAAACTTGAGAAAATGCTGGACATGTTACTATTTAAGATATACCTAAACTGAAAAACGTACACTGAAAAAAGTATCGAGCAGCAGACTCACGATCTTACAAGCAGCAGTGTCCCCGAGTATTGCGTACAGCAGGATCACCGATATTTTCGGGCACCAGTAGCCTGAAATTTGCGTGCGACTGATCTTTTTTGCTATCGGAATTATGGTACTCGATATTAAAGGCAGCATATAACCGAAAATAATAAAAAAAATCAAGTTAATGGAAAGTCACTTGAGGTTACGTTTCTGACTATGTACTTTGAATAATTTATTCTATTAATCTTATACATGAAAGCTGGTATAGGCTTCTTTTTTCAACTTATAAACGTACTTTTTCACTGTAATTTAACCTTTATTAATTTAAATAATAACATAACTATTTACAGTTCGAAAAACTTGAGTTCAAAAATTAAAATGTATAGCGTATCCTTGCGTTGGTTGCTCATAGATTAATTAAATGAATATCTAACTGCTTCACAAATCCAGCCATCGTTTTTTAAGAGTGAAAATTATAAAGAAAATAAAAAATACAATATTATTATTTTTATTACGTATTATAACCCACAACTTGTACATATAAATTGAACGTATACACATTGTTCAGTATGCATAACTTTTTTTCTAAAGTGGCACATTAATGGACTGATAAAAAAAGTTGTGTCACTATATCGTTGCTCCGTACGAAGACTAGCACATTTCAAATCCCCCCGCGATGACTAGCACATCTCGCGCCTTCCCGGCGAAGACTAGCACATTTCGCGCTTATAATTTTATAAAATTTATTAAAATCAAAGGGTATATAAGAATGTTTCCGTACAAAAAAGTTTGGATGTGTCTAATTCACATGTATATGTTGTTCTCATTGATTTTTTAAAACAAGATTCAAAGTGATAAGTGAAATTAATTAATTTATTGAAATAAATCATTTTTTTACTATCCACTTTCAATTTTACTTATTAAATCTATGGGGGAATGAATATATACATATTAATTAGACACAATAAGTCTTTTTTGCACGCAAATATTCTTATATACCCTTTGATTTGCATAAATTATCTAAAATTCTGGAGCTCGAAATGTGTTAGTCTTCGACGCTTGGGCAAATCCACAAAACTTTTAATAATGTAAAAAAAGGGAAAAGAAATTTTTTTTTAAGAACACACTCATGAGCTTTGGTGAATACCTTTAGTTGCTATTCAAGTTGACCATTCCATATGTGTTACTTATTTTTAGGAAAAAGCGTAAATGTTAAGACGGTATACAGCTATTTGTATAGTACGTTTTCAACGTATTAGAAATCATACATATCAAAACCTAGACATATACTTACGCAATTTACTCCTGATATATGCATAGAATTTTAATACGCCTTTTCTCTACAATTATATTCATTAAGCGCTTCCGATTACACTTTATACATCGCAAAAATATCAAATATTTTTCATGTGTTATCATAAAAACCGAATTTAGACAATTGATTACGATTTCAACAATCATTTTCTAGTGGCTGCAGCATGTAGAATATTGATAGCACACTTATCGGGGTTCGTGTTCAGTGTTCCATTTTGAACCAAAATGAAGTATATTAAGTAAGTTTTTCAATAGACAAAAGGGCGTATAAGTTAATACTATAAAATTGTTGAAAAATGAAAAATGATAAAAATGTAATACGCAAATTTGTAGCTCCGGAACTTTTCAACTGTAATAGGCACATGAACAAGACCAAAGGTACAGTTACACTCTATGAAGAAGTACCTAAAATACTGACGAGCGTAACAAAATACGAAGGGGCGTCATAGAAAAATCATTAAGAATTCGAAATTTTCGGACAATAGGCAGACGTTTTTAGAAATTTACAGTTTTCAATTTTTTTCTATGAGTTAATTCAATACATTTCTGTGAATTGAACAAAAAGATTAATTATTATCAATAGAAACCTAAAAAAAATATTGCGGATGCATGACATCGTTATAGTTTTAGTATAAGCAGGTAATGTGTTGCAATACGCTGAATGTTAAAAGATTTGTGGATTTGCCCATATAGTGACTAATAAACTAAGCTAAAATGAAAGTGATAAATATTACAGCGTTCAAATACAGTTACTAATAGTTAAAAAATTTCCATGATAGAGGTACACGTGGAATATTCAAATTTTTTTATTTTTTGACCTTTAAAACAATTGTAGTCAATTACTCTTGAATTTGAAAATTCTGTGAATATATGTTCATATACCCCACCTCTGTTGAAAAAGAATTTCCACGTAGAAATCCATCAGAATTTCGGTATACAGAAATCCACGTGAAATTCTACGTAGATACATCAGTTCAAAAAATCCACGTGGAAATTTACGTAAAAAACAGCGTCGAAAATTGGGTGGTATAGGAGAGGACTATTTTATAAATAAACTATTTATAATTAATTATTACTTTTTCTAAATAAATGAAAACCGCTATAGCAGAATACAAATAACAAAACAAAATCCTTCAAATGTACATAGTAATGTATCTTATTTTGCCGTGATAGTAGAAATTCATTTAACCAAAATAATAGTTTATAATTATAAATAGTTTACTATAAATTATTTTACTTTAATAAGCATCCGGATTTCGAAGCCAAGTTCTACGTGAATTTTTTGAACTGATATTCACGTGGAATTCTGTTATTTTCAGTCAGAAAATCATGATGGATTTATGCATAGAAATTAACAAGGTTTTTCTTTAATGAGGATCGACGATATAACAAATGTGACAAACAATATTCATACAGTACCTATATTATACGTATTTTATATTTCGATACAAATGTATCTCAAGGCAGGTCAAAATGAACCTTTGGTGTAGAGAAAAGGATTAGCCCCAATCCCCTAATTAGTATATACCCAATACACTTGTTTCGAGGCAAGACGGTCAGGTGTGCTATTCTCGAGTGAAGCAATGATATAATCTTACTGTCGCACTTTGAACCATAAAATTATCCTGTCATAAATCTGCAGTTTAGATAGTATCTAGAGGATTTTCCACAATGTAAATTCTCCAATTATGGTCGGTGCCGTCTAGCTTATTTACCGAAACAAAACGTAAATCGATGTAATTATTAGTGTATAGCTTTATTTTCCATAAGTTCAAGTGTTCAACACTGTCTCTTTTGACTTATATTTTACATTTTATTTTATCTTAACTGTTACATGTGTCTCAATTATAACTTGTATTGCAAAAAACATTATTCATAATTTTAATATGCATTGAATACGATATCGGAGAAAATATTTAACTTTTCAATGAATTCTGGTACAAATAATAACGTAATTCATGTATTAATAATATTTAGAAAAAGGCTTACTTAGAATTAGCTCTTTGAGAAAAATGTCTACAAGTTTTCAGAATCTGCGTATATCGATGAAGAGAAACCAAATGATAAATTAAAAGCTCATTAAAAACATGAGTATATAGACCCACTAGCGAAATAGATAGACAATCCTTCAGCATTTTCCAAACAATTTGAGACCACATTAAAGGAAACTAAACAATATAAGTCCTATAATTCGAAGTGACTGAGACAGAACTAATCGATAATTTATTAATTTAAAATAAATAAAATGACAAATGGATTTATAAGAAAACATGAGTAATATGTATGATCTCGCGATCCAGTAGGTTAACCAAAGGAAAAAAAATAGTTTTATTTTAAAGTAAACATTATCAAAAAGATAAAGAAATAATTAAGTAATAAATATTGAGTAGAAATTGGTTATCTGCGTTAACGTTTAATTTTGAATTTCCCACGAGTTCTTCTGTTTTAACTCTTAAGTACTTACCTGCTGTCGACCTTTCTCGAAACACGTTTTCTGTTCGTATATATAGATCCCGACGTTTCCGACTCTGCGACTTTGGATCATATCATAACAATCATATAATAATAAGTATAAATTCTTGTCAATTCCTTTGGCCCTTCTCTCTTACTTATCTGATTCTTCATAACAATAAGAAATTTGTTTTTGAACAAATAATATGGAAAATATGGGAAATATATCAAAATTACAGATTCACTACACGAGACGTTTTCCAAGAAAAGAAGTAGAACGAAGAAAAAGAATGGTGCGTAGGTTAGGATTGGTGTATAGGAAACATATTTAAGCGTTTGAATTTTACTTGCCATTTAATTTCTTATAAGAAAATTATCACTGTTTATCTTTTCGTATGTTTATTTTGTATGCGTTACTGTTTAAAGTTTATAAGTAACTTTTAGAATAAATATTAAGGTTTCTTGATCAATGTGTATATTTGTAAAGGCTGTGATTGCAAGTTTTTATAATAAATTATGTATGTTTTAGTTCCAACTGGTTGATTTACTATATTTACTTTGGAGCGATTGATCTACAATAGAAAATATGACCCGAAGAAAAAATGTGGTCCAAATAAATCAGAGTGATACCATTTGAGACAAAAAAAAATGGAATTGACTAAGAAGAAAATGCAATGGTAAACATTTCAATGTTTCATGGATAAACTTAGAAAATTTTAAATTTAATATATAATAGAATTTTATCAAGAACATAATGAATAACCAATAAATTTTCAAATTAAACTTTCAGTTTTAGCCTGAATTTCATTTGATGTGAAGTTGATGTCCTAATTAAGCATCATAAACAGGTTTTGCTAAGGAATTCTACGAATGGAGAATAGAAGTTAAGCTTCGATACAATATAGTAAGAATAATTTCATATTATATAAGGGTTTTTAAAATCAAGTACAGTAAAAAATTTATGAAATACTGTTACATAATTTCAGGAAAATCGGAGAAGTACAGACAAGATAACAAAGGATACATTTTAAGATTTGAATTGAAGAACAAGCAGATTTCATCTAAATGTGTAAACATTTTATTAATACAGAAGTTTATTCTATTAAACTATTTAACTTTAAAACACACTTGATTAATAATTAAAACATTTATTCAACAGGTTTGCAAAATTGGCTGAACATAAGATAGATAATGTGAAAACCTGGAAAAAGCTTTATTGTTATGATAACAATTTTATTGGAAATTATTGATGTCTAGTTTAATACAAATTATTCTGAAAGTTGGTTTAAAGTAATATAACCACATGTAAGCATAAAACAAAAATCAATACAACTCTTCATAAAAACGAAATAAAACAATATATAAATATCAATTTAACATTTGTCTTAAAAATATAACTTAGTATTGTTTTTTCATATTTATATTTTGTATATTTAAAAACAGATAATTATTCTAAAGATAAATGAATTTTAAAACAATTCTTTTGAATTTTCTAATATTTATATTTGCATAAGATTCTTAATCATTTAACTATGATTAATATAGAAAAGAAATAAGTTTAGTTGAATTTTTTTCTTTGTTTTCTTTTTTATTATTATAAAATTACAATTTAAAGTATTAAAACTACACATAAGAAAATCATTAGTAAACTCTATTAAAATTAAGATAGTATAAATAGATTTTTTAATTATAACATGTTTTATTGAATTGTTCTATATGAAAAGTTATGCATACATATAAGTAATAAATTTTATTATTTTTTAGGATTCATGAATACTTATGTCAACAAGAAGACAATATACACACTAATAATAAGAATTTATTTGGAATACTATAACCAGTCTCACAACAACAACCTTATGAAAAAGGAACAATTATTTGTATAAAAGATATATTATTATTTAAATTTTTCATGTATTTCAAAAAATAGATTTTGTCTCAAACTTGCACATCAGGATTAAAAAATAAATTAGGTATTATTTATTTCTCAGGAGTAATACATTATTATGAAAATGATTTCATTGTATGAAAAACATTTAAAATAAATTGTTGATTCTTTTATTAATTTCATGTATCTAGTGATTATAGAATTTAGGTATGAAAGTTAAGTATAGCATAACCAATTTTTAAGATTAGAAAATTATTAAAATGTAATATTGTACAATGTTATTTTGCATAGTCAAAAAGTTTACAATGAATACCTGCAATGAAATCATTAAATGCATAAATTGTTCTGTTTATATTATGATTACAAAGGAATTTAAGTCTGAATATTGACATATTGATAGTTTAAAAAAAAAATAGATTATCTGTTATTTCCATTGTTATGAACACATCAAATAATATTTTAAATAAGTATTTGTTAAAGTATTTCTTAATTTGTAAGTTTAAGAATGGAAAATTAAAGTTTATTGAAATTATAATTTGTATTTAATATTTTTTTTATATACTATGAAAACGATTGTAACTAGAAATCAACTACAGAACGAATTTAACAGGATTTTCGAAAGTAATTTTTGGGACTTAAAAATTCAGCTAATCAACTTAAAATTTTGTTAAAACAGAAGCTTTTTTCATTGTTTATTAGAAATACTTATATTCTGCTAATATAAAAAAAGATTATAAAGATAAGCAGAAAGCATTGTAACTTAATGTAATATAAAATAAAAATATCAATTTTTTTAAAAGATACAAACAATGAAAATAGTATAATTAAAATAGTTGAATAGTTATATAAATATATGAGTGTAGAAAAAGGAAAAATTTAGAAGTTTTTCACGTAAATTTTCATCGCTTATAACGTCCTATGGAATCGGTAGTTTTTGAGTAAAGAAAGGTTGGCTTATAGCTATTTTTACCTACTTTTCTAATCCCTTTTGTTTGTCATTATTTGTTCAATGAATTAATAAAGACATGGCGAATAGTAAAGACAAAATCATTTTTTACAAAACGTCCATAAGAACTAATTATTGGTAGTGTGCCATAAAGGTTGTCCATTTTATTTTAGACTGAACTTTATGAAAAATAGAAATGAAGTATACAAATACTCGATTTTTTCAATAGCTTGAATAACTGTAGTAAATCCTATCCAACATTTACATCGTAATAAAATCAAAATATTAAAAAATATCAGATAAATTTATTTTCCACTTTCTATTACTCGTTTGTTAACGTTTAAATACGATTTTTAAAAGTTTGTTTACTTTATTCGTAACTAGCCCTTATTTTCCACCTTAAATTCATTAACAATAATTTATAATCTAATTTTTCAACAATTAAATAACGTTACATATTCTATTAATATTTCATATATACATCAAAGGATATATCAACATTCTCAGTTTTTCCGATTATTTAACGGTAATCAATACGAGACTACTCTAAAACCCATATAACGCCATCAAGTATCACGAATTCCTCTCCGGCATCAAAGTAATTTCTCGAGTCACGAAAATAGCAGCAATTACGACGCGAAGAAAAAAGAAACAACATAATTAACTTCCCATATGTGCGCACCACACATTTCCGTCAAATTAACTTCTAAGCATAATATACAACAACATCGAAGCCCTACTTTCACCGAATTAACGAATCGCCAAAAATTTTTTGCTCACGCACATTTTAGTCTCGTTCCCTCTCGCGCCATCAAGGCCATATTTTCGCGCACATATATTACGGCCTATTTCGGCCATATGCGCGTGCCCCTTGCGCACTATATATCCCCCCGCATGTGGCTGAATAACAGCCATTGAAACATATATATATATATATATATATACACATACATGTAGCCCCTAACGCCATAAAACGCAAGGCGAGAGCGTCGGTTAGGTATACGTAATTACTGCGTATATGGTTCCCCCCTAAAACCATCGTTTTTACTGTTTAAATACTGGTGTAAATGTTACGGTTTTCCGGTAATTTCATAACTAAAAAAGCGGTTTATGCAAAGGCATCGTTGGTATATATTAACACCGTGCGAGAGAAGAGCATACTCTCACGACATAACCGCATAGGGAAGCGCCATTTTCCAAGCTTTGATCGTTGTACGCGTACATAGGCACATGACCCCGCAAGCATATATATTTCCCACCTGAAAGCATATCTCATGTTATGTACCTCTACGTATACGTATATAAGCATACGTACTTTCACATATCTCAAACTTTTCGAACGCGTTTAACATTCTTACAATAGGTCTGAGGTATTTTTCCAACTAGAGACGCCTGTGGAAAACCCGTTTTTTTCAGGCATCACAGGAATTTTCCTCTGAACATACTTTTTCCGGCTACCTAAGGAGCATCGATCTGTCTCTTGCTTGCAAGGTGTTCTCTCTCTCCCTCTCCCATAAAAGTATTCAATTTCCAGAGAATCGATTCCGACGAGAGGCATCAGGTCAGCGAAAATTTCCTTATACCCGAGCAGGTATATAGATTATGTACGTACCTATACACCCATAACGCGAGCGCAAGCGTTAAGGTATACGTATATATATATATATATATATATAGAGTATAGCGCAGGCACACCAGCCCCTACTCTCGGAAGAGGAGAGAGAGAGAGGAAAAGAAAAAGGAAGCCATAATCCTGCCATGAATCGATCGGCCTCGACAGTCCCGTACCTGTTTCCCCTCTCTTTGCACCTGCTCTATTCATCTAGTATTTAGTAATAAGGTGTATAGAGGGTACTGTACAGTCATATTACGGCCCTGACCATCCTGCCGAGGGACGCTGAGCTGAAACTTTCTTATAGGCTGCGCGCGCAGGAATTGAAACGAGCGGCCTGTGTAGGGGTAGGGGAAGCATCGTACCGCTCGATACACTACTAACGACTCGGAGAGAAATAGTCAGAGCGCAGAGAGCAGTCGTAGCGAGAGGACGTATAGCTGCGGAGTTCCGCTGCAGTCCTGGAGACGGAGACGCGCGCAAGATTGCCCGATACGACAAGAGAAGAGGAAATAGAGACGGAGAGGACGTGCAGTTCTTCTTCCCCCCCTCAAGGATTCGTCCTGACACTGTGATATTGAAGACTGTGCCAAGGTGAGTTTTTTTTAATCTTTTTTCCAACGAACAAGTGTATTTATACGTATGTATGTGTATAGAAAAAGTGCGGTTTTTTTTAAGGTTAGAAACGTGCGTGTGTGTTGTTTTTTCCTTTTAACTTTGAATAATAGCCACGGATGGCTTTAAATCCTTTACGAGTGCAGGTGCGAATGTAAGTACAACGCGTGTATACGGCTCTTTTCGCCATGTTGCTTCGCCAAGTCGGCAGCGGCCGCCATTACGCTCACCGCGTCCCGACGCGCAAACGATGCGCGTGTGTGTGTGTGTGCGTGTTTTATCGTTCGCGGTACGCCGGTACAGACATGCCGGTTTTCCCCTCCTTTTTCAGCTCACCTCTTGTCGCTATCTTTTTACGACTTGCAAGATTCTTATTCGATTTTAGTTTTTTCTTTCGTCAACCAAAGAATGATTAGCATGGGTACCGCATCGTTCTGTGTGTACTACTATAGTATACGCTATGGTTACGTAACGATCTTTTCGCGCGTGTTTTTTTTTTGTATATACCCTCATCTCAACAATGATATATATATAAAAGTGCAGTTGAGTATACGTTTTTTTCTACGTCTCTCGCATAATCTCTCCAAAGAATAGATGTTCTGGAGCGTTTGGGGAGAAACGCGAGAGACGCCGAAGGGACACAAAGGCGCCCTTTGTGCCAGTCTACGTACAGCCCCCCCCCCCCCCAATGCTTCGCGAATATTCGGGGGGGAACACAACGCGTGCCTGCGCGAATGGTGAATGGAAACCGTTGAGACGTGCTTATTTCATCAAGGTCGGCGTTTTTTGAATTCGAATGTGCTACGGTTTTCTTACACGCCGCGGGCAGGCGTGTGATAAACAAACTTACCTGAGAAAAGATGTATTGTAAAAATTGCTGAGATTTTTTGTGGGTAGATAACAAACTTGGTGGTGTTTGTTTATTACACGTTTGGCCCGGTCATTTATCTAGTAGATATATTTAAGAATATTTTTAATATATATATATATATATATATATACTTTGTATCAACAATATATGCATATTATAATATATATTATAATTGTATATATTGTTGATACAAAGTTGTTAAATTCTAGTTTTTGAAGTAAAAAAATGTTTAACACGTGTTCAATATTTACATTTCACTAAACGTTTGAAGCTGTATGATCTGTTTTTCATTTCATTTACTCGACTCGATTGACACTATAGATTTTATGACCCGTTAAGTTTTGTTTGTAAACACACACGGCTCAATCATTGATATCGAAGAAAATCAATTTCGAATATTATCACAACTTGCTCAATAAGATCTAGAATTTAACAATTTTCTCGTGTACAATAATCATAAAAATATTTCTATGATGCAAGCGCGTGTTGCCCCTCTATTTTTTTCAATTATTATTCGTTATAAAAAAAAATAAGCCATATATTTTTCGCTCCCATTTTAAATAGCTATAAGTTTTATTACTCGAATCGTTCTAGAACGTTATCCGAGCATATTATAGTCAACCGCGCGCGCGCGCGTTGTATTTCAAAACCCACGCTGTAAACCCATACACCCGACGCTCTTCGACCGAAAGCTACCTCTCCCCGCGGTTCCACGAAATTTCCTCGAAGCGCTCGCTGCCATTTTCCTGGCTGTGTCGTCTCTCTCTCTCTCCCCACTCTTCTTATCACCGTCTCTCTCTTACGCTCGCGGCCCCGTTCCCACGCGAAGGGGAACCGCGAGAGTAGCGCCACCGCGGCTGTACTGCTTCGCTGCGCTGTTCGTTCGTCATTGTCGAGCGAGCAGTCGCCGTGGCGCGAGCGAGCTGCGTTGCTGCTAAAAGAGAGAGAAGACGGAGGAGAGCGAGGAGACGACGCCCCGTGGAGAGGCCTCTCAGCGCTCTGTGTGCCTGTGATATATACTGTAGAAGTAGTTGTCTTTCGAGACGCCTCCGTACGGAGCGAGTCGAGGTGAGTTATTTTTTACGGCTTTTTTTTTTTCTTCGATCGTTTATTGTTATATGCGGGCGGAGCGGAGGGGGGGGGGCAAGTGCCGTGATGAGGTTTTTTGTTTTCGGGTCGATCGATTGCGTCAGCCGCGTGTGAGGTCCACGAGGTGATTAATTCTCATATGAATTATTTTTGTTGAAGACTTTCAACGTGCGATATATGTATATAGTGAACGACGTAGAAACGGGCGTTTCCTCGTACGCCATGCCGCGTGTAAAGCCGTAACATTTTCTTACGTTTTCTCGGTCTCCTTGTAAAATTTTCTAAACTTTTCATTTTTTCTTAATTCTTTTAAAAAAAACGAATGAAAAGAGCGTGACAAATTTCGCGATTTTGGAGCTATAATTTTCCGCAGAATTTTCTCGGTATGCTGCCTCGCCATCTTGGCTGAGCTGAACTTCCAGGTCGGCCATGTTTGTTCCCTGCCGCAAGAGAGGCAGAGAGTAGCTCGTAGTCTCACCGTGCCGCCTCCCCCCCCCCCTCTCTGTCTTCATCCGGCTTTTCAGGAGCGTCGCCGGTCATGCTTGTGCCCTGACTATTCAAGAATATTTTTTTTTTGTTTTTAGTTCTCGTACGTCGTTTGTCTGTTTGCTTTTGTAGTTAGAGATACGCGAGATAACATGAGTAGAATTTAAAGCGTTAGTTCCGTGTTTAGCAGTGGGATGGTAATAGAAAACGTAACGAAGAGGAGAGGTGGCTATGAGTATCGGGCGAGTCCATGTTAAAGTAGACTACTCCGGCTTGTTTTAATAGGTTTTTCGATAACGATTAGATTACTTTTGAAATATTTTAAAAATATGAATCGGTATTTCAAAAAATTTTAACACTGAAGATAAGCTACATTTGAAAAAAATCAGTTACCAAATTAAATAATTCGCTTTAATTGTTTTTTAATCAATATATGTGAACTTATTCATATCGCATTTTTAAATCATTAAAATTCTTATCAAACAAACTTTTGAACCCACATTGTAACTTCGAAACTCGCGACATGCCCGCATCTGCTCCTTTTCTCTCCCCGATCTCGGACGAGTCCATTATTTCTCCCCCCTCCCCCCGCGCGCTTACATTTGAACCTTCTTCCCCTCCTCCCCAATCTTCATCGCGGTATTGTCGTTCTTTAACTCGCCGAAATCCGGCGCGAAAGCTGACGTAATTTTGCGCTCCGAGATAATAATATAAATAGATTATGCAACGCCCGGCGTCCATCTGTATGTATATATACCTATATATACATGCACGTTTATTGCGTCGCGTCTGCCGGCGTACGTAGCCCCACCGTCGAGCATCGCGCTATCGATCGCCGGCTCTTGCACACTACATACACTAGCTTCTGCGCGCGCGCGCAAGCTGGCGGCGAGAAAGGCTTAATTGATTTTCGCAATGCCGCGGGGGACTGCCGCCGCCGGCTTGGGTTTGCAATTTTTTCCCTTGCCATTCTTTTTTTTTTTCATTCTTAATCGATAGATTTGAACATGCGTAATAGTTAGATAATTTTTGCGGCTCGTGTTTGATAATCGTTATGAATAGTTTTTGTTATGATTATGGTAATTGCAAATATACGTATTTTGTAATCGTTATTAATGACAAAATTTTTTAATATTTAATTATTTTTTTAAATCAATAGTATAAATTTATTTACGAGATTAAATCAAATAAATGATAATTATCTAATTTATTATTTTAATAATTTATTGCTTTTTAATAAACATTAACATTATTAACATTAATAAGTTAAATTAAATTATTAATTTTCATAATTTCGCTTCAAAACCATAAAAAGTATCTATAATTTATCAAAATCCACGTGAATTTCCTATTGTTAACAACAATTTCCATAATCATACAAATTTTATATAGCGTTGCGAATTTCATTCGCGAAACCTTTGCCATCGTGTGCCAGCGTCGGTTGCCCGCCATATTCCCATCTCTTCCCCTTCGCTTCCTCTCCTCCTCTCTCCTTCGTCCCGAAAAACCCTTTTCGTTCTCTCTCTTCCACTCTGCTGGGGCGGCGGCGGCGGGGCAAGCAGACGCAGCAGCAGCAACGTTGCTTCCCCGGCCCTGCTTGCCTAGCTGGCAAGCCCGCACTTTGCGGCGTTGCTGCAGCTCGACGCATGCGCACGAGAATTCGTACCTCTCGTCCTCCCGCATCCCTACTCCAACTTACCCGGCGGTTGCGGCGGCGGCGGTGACGGCTTTCCACTCACCGTTAGCGAGCTGTACAGGCAGACCCACACATACACACACACGCACTCACAAAGGGAAAGAGCGACGACGCGCTTGCATCACCGTCGCTCGGCCATTTTGGAAGCTTCCGTGCTCCGAGCCGGAGCTTTTTGAGCTGCTGCTGCTGCATTGCTCGAGTTAGATAGATAGAACACGACGCTTGTCGTAGTATCATTAGATATACGCGTACACGGGCTACGACAGTTCGATGAGCGAAATGAGAAGCGTATTACCGCAGCATAGGTAGCCCAGGAGATTAAACACAGAGTTTTTCTAACAACGCCATTCGACCCTGCTTGGCTTACAGATAGAGCGAAGATGGAGGACGATCAGCAGTTCTGCCTTAGGTGGAACAACCACCAGTCCACCCTCATACAGAATTTCGACACATTACTGGAATCCGGTACACTGGTCGATTGCACGCTCGCGGCGGAGGGGAAATACCTAAAGGCCCACAAAGTTGTCCTCTCCGCGTGCAGTCCATACTTTGAGGTGAGTCTCGTTTTTGTTTATTTATTCTTACGGTTTGTATAACAGAGAATGCCTGAAGATGTTTGCTTCGAAAGGGGTAAATCCTCCACTCGGGCTCAAATGGAGTTCGAGTGAGGTTTTTCCAGCTTCGAATGCAGTTGTTTAAATGCATTCTTTATTATTCATGCTGATAAATATATATACATACCATATTTATTATAAAAATTGCAAGTTAATCGTACGAAAAATTGAATTTTCATATTTTTATCTTATTAATCGTTAAATATTAAAGTAACGTACGATCAATTTGCAAAAATGCATCATATTTACAATTGTCTCTACGAGCATAAATATATATAATAATATTAATCGTAAAAGAAAATGCAATCTCGCCTGGCTGAGCCACTTCGGAGCAGCAACGGTGGCAACGTTGGCTGGCGGGCTCTCCCAGCCGGATCAATACTTTCCTGTAGCTCTCGCGCTCTCTTGAGGGAGAGAACCTGCTTCTATCCCGCGGTGTATATAGAAAGCAGTAACCGCGCTTTTATAACATATACATTACTGTAATATCATTTCCGAGCTTCAATTTTATTTAATTTTCCATTACGCGTAATTGCCATTTCAACCGTGGTATTTCATAATTTTCATCACTATCGTCATTCTTTTCGGTTTCTCAATTCATCATCTCATATCCTCGGGACTTTCTAAACTTACGAGCTCGGAAAAAAATTTTGTTCCCTCTCTTACCACACCAGAATGAAATAAATAAATAAAACATCTAGTCGCGCGCGTTCCATTGCCAAAATTCGCACACGCATTCTCTCTCGTTCTCCCCACTTATCGTCAATAAAAAGCAATCCCGCCGGCTGTAATTTCTTTGTCTGGCTCTTTTGCTCTCTCTCCTCTCTCTCACTCTCGGGTTAGATCAATACCAAATAGAGGCGAAGTTGTGTATTTTGCGCGCACGCTCAGTCTTGTTCGCCTTACAAAATGGCGCCGTGAGCGCCTCCGCCCCAGCGACGGAAAAAACAGGCGCGCCTGAGCCAGCAGCGACAGAAGTGGGGGGGGGGGGCGGCGTGTCTGGCTTCCTCTCTTCTCTTTCGTGCTGGCTCGGTCGCTCGCTCGGCTCCTGATCAATACCCAGGGAAAGCAAGATGGCTGCCTTTCCAGGGCACACAGCGAGCGCTTCGCTCTCCTCTCCCCTGCCTGGGATTTTACTGGACTGGGGCGGGCAGAGGTGGGGGGAGGCGGACGCCAGCCAAGCTATGCTGTGCCTCGTTTTTCTTCTCCTCTCGCGCACACTCGCTTGCTCTTCTCTCTCTCTCCCCCAGTTTCTCCTCCTCCGGTGAGCACCGGTGTTGAACCTTTTGTAGGACGCGCGCGCGCCACTTGGAACGTTTCCACGCCGTGGATTATGTTTTATATATGGTTATATGCGCCGCGGCGCGCGTTTTTGTGGGAATGCTTTTCCGATGATGGACTTATATTCTTCTCCCTTCTTTTTCTGATGCTACTGCTGCAACGACTGGTTATCTTCTATCTTGATTTATGATTTACTACGAGGTTTTTAAGCGAGGTCGTTTTCTTCATCTCTACTTGCGGGTTTGCAGTCTCTTTCACTCTTAAATTTAGGTCGAGTAGATGAGAAAGCTTCTCGAGTTTTTTTCCTGCTCCGAGTACTGTCGTGTGCTTTGAGTGCTGATAGAGATAGAAAGCTTGGCTTTTCTGTAATTGCAAAGTGAAAAAGATTTTCATTATTTTTTTATATTATACAGTTCTCGATAAGAACAGATATCTTTAAACTTGTCTTATGTTAGACAAGAGATTGGATAAAAAAAATAATGAGTGCTCGTAGAAAAATTGTGAACCACTACGAAACAAAACATACATATTTAAAGAATATGAAAAACTTATGTGAAACCATTTCTATATTACAGGGCCTCTTGAGTGAACACTACGATAAACACCCAGTCTTCATACTCAAGGATGTAAAATTCAAAGAACTGAAGGCCATGATGGACTACATGTACAGGGGGGAAGTAAATATCTCCCAAGACCAGCTTACGGCCCTGTTGAAGGCGGCGGAATCCCTGCAAATTAAGGGCCTGTCGGACAACAACAGACCGCAAACACAGCAGCCCGCGATCGGCAAGGCTGAAAACACGAGGCCCGCGAAAACGGCGTCCTCGACGGTTGCACCAGTCGCGGCCGACATTCCACACGCGTCTTCCGGTCTGACCATAGAGAAGAACAGCAGCAAAGTTCCTAGGACGAGTATGCAGCAGGTCAATGTCGGTGATCTGCCCGATGACTCGGCCAGTCCTCAACTCAGGGGTCTCTCCTCCAGGTAAACATCGACTCATTTCATTGATAAACTAACTAGAAAAAAAAATGGTTTGCAAGTTTTTCTAATGTTACTTTTTTTGTTTTATAGGGAAGGATCACAAAGCCCGACGAGGAAAAGAAAGAGGTTGCGAAGGAGAAGTCTCGGTAACGATGACACTAACTCCATGGAAAATCACGAAGCATCAAACTCGAGTGACGTCAACATCAGTGCACCAGCGCTCGGAGTCGCGCCGGTCGCGGAAGAAAAGACTCACGCCGATCCTGCGGATTCGATCGGCAGGTCAGCGCTAATGCAGCAGCTCACGAAACCCGCCGAAGAGATGCTTCAGGTAAACATCGGCAAATATTAACCTTCTTTTTTTTCCCTTACAAAATACACTGAACAAATATTTTAAAGACTTCTGTTTGCCAACGTCTAATGGAGTTTGGTGGATTTCCTCGACCTTTCTCTTTCGCTTTGTTGGCAGATTAAAATTCGTATTACTATCCTTCTGCGAGATTTTTTGCTTCTGCCTCTGTGGAGTGGAAACGATACGAGACATTTTTTTTTTTTAAATTAAATAATTAGTCAAAACACTAAAAAAAAAAAGAAAAAAAAATCCAATGTTTTAATTTTTCATTTATTTTTCAGATGCCAGTCGAAAAGCCAGAACCTAGTGATGAAATGATCCAACCAAAGTCTGAGTACCTGGATGACCAGGAAAGCGTTGAAGACCTCACGAATCTGGATGACGACATGAACGACCTCAACGAAATGGAACAAGACAATAGTAGAGCGGGCCCCAGTAGTCACGATCCTTCCCAACATACTGGTGGTAAGCATACGCTATAATTGCTCATTTATTTTATTTTTTATCAAATCGCTTTTTTAATTTATTGTGAAAACAAAAATCAATGTCGAGATCAGCAAGCTTCAGGTAAACGCTCATCAGATAGTAAAGTATGCGATAGTAAAAGAAAAACACCATTGGCATCACAGCGTTCAACTCTTACAAATAGAACATTGATAAATTTCTTAAAACACATAATCAATAATCTGATTACGGGAAAATAGATTGCTCTTATCGGGTATTGTTACGTGCTTGATTAGATTAACTGTCGATTGCTGTGTCGCGCGTTCATTTCTTTGATTTTTTGCCGTTTTTTCCTTTTTTCTTAGTATTATTCAATGGGGGTTTTATCTGATTTTCTAAGTTTTTGAGAAGTATATAATTTTACAAAAATTTTCAACTTGTAAAATGCAGAGAAAATATTTTTATTAAAAAATAAATGATCAATTGAAAAATTATTAAAATTTATTTTAATGAATCGTGTTTAATGATTATTCTTTGGTATAAATTATTGATGCATTTTCACTTTCAGAAAGTTAATCTTTTTTTTTTATAACATTTTATTAATTATTTGAAAAAACTTAGAAAATTAGTGGGCATAGAATACAGTTTGCTGTTTAATTATAATATTGTCTTCATTTTATAGTCTAAATGTGTATGAGAAATTTTGGTTTGATGTGTACTTTTGCAATTGAGAATTTTATTGAAATCTTTTCCTAAATTTCAATGAATAAAGTAAAACCTCTGTCAAGAAATATCATCGAAACTTATTGTAATCTTGATACCGCGTTTAATTTACTTTGTACAATATATTTAGTAAAATATTTTGATAAGATTAACTATTGCTCTTACAACATTAAAAATATAATTTTTCTGGAAATTATTTTGCAATCTCAATTATTGATAGTAATTATATTTTTAATTACTAACAAATCTTGTTCTTACTAATTTAGAAATATTTTTGTAAATTAAAATCTGAATTAATACTTATTTATCTTAGATTAAACCCCATCTTGTGCGAATGAGTTATCATTTGGATGTTATAAAATATAAATCATTATCGATCATCAGGAAATAAATCACAGTTTCTTATGGTATGATAATGACTTGATTTTATGAAATTTATAGAATATTATTTCTAAATTTTAGTACATCCACTCATACTTCAGATTGCAAAATATTTTTTAGACACATTGAGCATTTAAAGTAAAAACAATCTTGTAAAAAACATGCAAACAGCATTCTTAAATTATAATTATGCTTTCAATAGTTTTTCATTTTACATCGAAAGAGTAAATATATACGACGAACAGTATACGTTCGTCAGACATTCACTCTATCAATTTTAATGAAAAACCAAGCAATGCCCTCTTAACCTTCCCTGTAAAACGGTCAAAGAAATGGGTGCCACTAGAGCTTGGGCTTTGTCTCCTCGTTGCAGGTGGGTGGTCGGTGGGTGGTGGTCGCGGTACGAAACTCGGAGGCGCCTCACGCTCGTCGACGGCGTCGGCTGTCTGGGGCGCCTCGCATTTCCTTGCGTCGTCTCCGTTCGACGACAATCGCGCTATTAATCGTCGCAGCAGCGCCGCTGGCGTTAATAACGAGGGTAACAACGCGACCACTACCGCCTCGGCAGCGGACGTGGGCGCGTTGCTGCGCTCGCTCGCTAGCAAGCAGGGCAGGAAGTATAGCTTAGACTCGGTTAGGCTCTCGCTGGAGGCTATACTACAGCAGGGCGTGAGCACGACCCACGCATCGGAGATGTACGGCATCAATCGATCGACTCTGCAGTTCTATCTGAAAAAGTTGAACGTCGTCAGACGCAGGCGCATGGTGTATCGGCCCAGCGAGGCCGGTGGCCGTTCTGCACAGTAGCAGCAATGATGATGATGATGACAATGAAGTGTGTTGCTTTTCTTGTGGATGGTGGTAACGCGATTATTTTAAATGTGCCAACAACTAATAGAGTCGGGATGCAAGTGCAGATCGCCCCGATTCAGCATAAGTTGGCAGAGCGAAGTGGTATTATGTCTCCTGTTGGAACGTTTGTCAAGTGTTTTCGGCAGCCGACAACAATACTATACTACTCTTTTCATAAAATTCATTTGCATTTTCATTTTTACATGTCGCGTTACTGTCATTAAAAGTTAGCATACGAATAAAAACTAATGCAGCCGAATTAACTTTCTCAATTTTTACTGGGCTGGCTCAGAAAATTAGTTTTTCTTTTATTTTTGTTCATCACTTGTTACATTTTATATTGTTTTTATATGGTTTTGCTTATTACTTGTTGTCAACAATATGCGAACATACTGATATATTTATTGATTACATGAATAAAAGGTGATAGAAGAAGTATTAGTACGAAAATAGATTTATTTTTATCGCCAGATTTAGTGAATCTATGCCAAATATAATAGACTGAAATCAACAGTATTATTTATGTTAATACATAAGACTAGAAATAAGTTCTTATAAGTCTTTCTGATGAGATGTATGTGTATATATAATACCATGTTAAATAGAAAAATAAATAGAATTATTATTTAACGAAAAAGCTTACTCGACATTGATTTGTAATAAACGCAAATGAATAATTTATTATAAAAATATTGTTAATATCAACTTTATATCATGTGTACACAGTTTAAATCGCATAGCTCACACGCGCGCGCGCACACACAGACACACACACGCACACACACATATAAACTTGATACGAACAATAAAAATAATCATGTTAATACGCTTTCACGACACATCAAACAACTCTAACATTGAACATGTTATCTTTTCTTTGTCGAAAACGCAAAAACAGGTCTAGCGTCGTGGCATATGGCAGCAGGAGATCGAAGTAACGCCAGTGTCGTGGGTGCTGCAGCAGGTCAACCTGGAGCGCAAGATGAAGTATTCCTCGCCGCACACGAAGCCGCCCAGAATCAAAGGGACAGCCAAGGTACGGCGAGTTCTCAATCTAAGAGCGTCGTCGGAAACCATAGAGCAATGGATACTGATATAAATACAAATTTTACGGGCATTGATTATGAGACTTTAAATATTAAAATGGGAAATGGTAATGAAATGCTTAGCAATGATATGGACTTTACCAATAGTGAGAATGAAACTGAATTAAATACAAACAATTCTGCATCTTTTCCGATAGATTATTCACAGAGGTTTGAACGGTTGCCATTTTCACAGAGATTTGAAGGGTCGCCATTTTATTCGTTGGAGTCTGTTAATACAACTCAAATGAGTTCTCAACAACCTCCAACGGAGGCGCAAGTCGATTGTCAATCTCCATCACGACATTCTGATCGATTTTTCAAGTCCAATCATGTTAAAAATTTCCATTTTCGACCTTACGAGTTGAGTTTTAGAGAATCCTATAAAGTTACTTCAACCTTTGAAGAATATGTAAAAGCACGACGAGCTCTTCCAACCTTTGAAGAATATGTAAAAGCACGACGAGCTCCTCCGATGGAGGAAAGTTTCAGAGTTCCATTAAGTTTCTCCAGTGGGAGAGGGTTCATGGAAACTTTTAATAGTATAAAATTGACTACAGCAGAGGAGCTTCTCCGACCACCTCGGGTCACAAGACCATTTGTAGTGCCTCCAATGCCGGAGAGTGTTGATAATAGAATTCCTGAGTATAATGATAATAATAATGGAGAGCCGTGTTCGGAATGTTCAGCGGAATGGTCGGATGGAGATGTAGACGACGACGACGACGACGAAGACGAAGTCGAAGTCGAAGATGAAGACGATGAACATATGCGTTGATGATGATAACGCCGTATATTATTAAATTAAAAACGTATCCATTGCCTAGGGTAGCCGAATCGACCTAAATATAAAAATAGTCGTCGGGCAGTTTGGCGCAACCTCGCATACATAATTTTACTCAAATACGGCTCTTTCAAGCGTAGCACGGTCTCTGACGTGGAGAGCTTTTGTGTGTAACTTTTTTCAACCAAAACAAAAGAATCTCGTTTCTTACTCGACACGAAAGAAAGAAAGTCTATTAAAGTTCGCCCCCTTCGTTTCCGTCAACGGTTATCAGTTAATTTCTTTTCAATTGTCTGTAGTCGCGAAAACGCACGCGTACCGCGTATTCAAATGGTCGACTGAGCGCTCGACGGGATGGACCGTCTCCTCTCCCCGTCCCCTCGGCGCTGCCGACCTTCTTTTTCAAGTTTTTTTTTTATCCCCCTTTATTTCTTATACATACTCTGTCTCGTACAGACACATTCACATAACACCCACATTCTCTTCTATCGTTTCTCTCTTCTCCTTTGTGTACATAACTCTTATAATACTCGCCTCTCTCTCCACGTCACATTCTCACACAAGTGCCTACGGAGACGACGACAGCGACTTCAAGGAGAGAGAACTAGATTAGCAGCGTTATATTTCTTTTACTTGTTTATCGCGTTTCTTCTGTTCTCTACCCCCGTTCGAGTATTATATACGTAAAATATTCCATTATATATTATATATATATCCCCATATATACATATATTTTTTTAAGTTTCTTTTACACCACACCAGCTTCGTGATCACGTGCAAAGAAGGGAGAGAGGCGTCGCGTCGTGTTTATTCCCACCGGACCCCAATAGCCTTGAGTGTCACTCATATATAAAACCCCGCCCGCCCGCTTGTGACCAAGCCCCCCTCCAGTTTCGCGAAAATTCCACGGAGAAAATTAGCGTAACGGTGTTGTGCGCATGCGACCCAAATCTACGCGTTCAAAGCGCGTATAATATATACATATATGATATACGTTTTGCGCGCGCGCGCTCCTCTCTCGCACGACGCGCGTATACATAACGGGAGCAACGAACCTTTCGAGAGATAGCTCGAAGAAGCTTCGCGGTAGGGGGAGAGACAGATAGATCGTATAGTGTATTATATTATATATAACAATAGTATTGTATAGCACAGTATTTTATAGCACAGTATTTTATAGCGTACTTGATTCGTTTTATAATTATTAAGAAAAGAAAGAAACCAAAAGTGCCTTACTTTCTCTAGTCAGAAAGCTATCATATACCAAATGTTTGGAAGAGGAGAATGGGCCGCGTGAAATGAAACTTGGCAACGTCGCGCACGAGAACGAGATACATTGCGTTGTAAGACAGCAGTATAATAAGCAGCTGCTCGTTTTACCCCTCCTCTTCGGTATCGCCGCTCCCCCGGTTTCGGACCGCATCTGGCGGCGCACACGACAGCTGCCACCGCCAAATGCGGAGGGAGCGATGGGAAAACCGCTTGTGTATCGACACGACTCGCTGGGCCTGGTAATTAAAGGAGGCCCTCCAAGTCGTGGCGCAGGTTTTCGAGATGCCCTTTGATGATGATGATGAGACTGAGAATTTAATAGTTTTTAGAATTGGAGGTCAGCCGATTGGCTGGTTTTGAGGTAGGAAGAGTCGGGGCTTGTGATGTACAGTTTATAGTTTTTTTCTTATAGTTTGCTGGATGAATGCGAGCAGTGAGAGATTAGTTATGGGTTTGCGTTGATGGTGAAGTTGTATGGTTGTAGCGTTAGAAAGGTGTGAAGAATGAAGAATAGTTAAAGATGATAATGTAGCAATTCGATTCTTTAACCATTCCTTATTCTTGTTCTCTTTCTCTAGCGATACAGGATACTCTGATAACAAATCAACACAAATGTATAATTTTTATTTTACTGCGAAATATCCTGCAAACTTGTAAAAAAATTGTAAACGTTTACGTCCGCCATCAACTATTTTCTTACTTCCAAATCGGCCGGTAGACTTACATCCTAACCAAAGAACAACTATTTATGGATACTGTGATAACATAAAGGTTCCTATTTTATATATTTTCTATTATTATATTTATCAATAATTATATTAGGTTAGTATAGTTGTAGTGTAGAGCGTCGAGACTTACGAGCTCGTTAGACGATCGCGAACGGCGCGGTCGCAACGTGGGATCAGTAAGGTAATTGCGGAGAGAGAGGAGCGAACTCTCTCATCAATGCCAGCGCGGTTGTTGTTAGCTTGTTTTTTTTTATTTTTCAATCCGTTCCACGGAGAGGAGAAAAGTATTATTATCATCCGCGGTTAAAGTTTAAAACCCGGTCTCGTGTATAAAACACACATCGAATTTTATGCAAATACGGGCGTTTTTTAATTTTTTTTTTTTTGGCAGAACACTCGTGTGTGCTCGCATTGATGGCGGAGGTCGTTTTATTTTGTACCGCCAGAGACATTGTTACCTTGAATAGACTTTCTAACCGTTCGAAAAAACAAAAGTATACGCTTATAGTCTTAAGTATATTTTAATGAATTTATTATCGTTATTATCAAATTCAATATTTACACATAATATATATTTATACATATAGATTATTTTTTTCTCGCGTTTATTATATAATATATATATCTTATTTTAGTTTTAAGTTTTTAAGAAATTGCTTTCGAGCGATGGTTAGAGGTTTGAGTTGCGCCAGACTGTCTGCGACACCCCCGTAGACAAAAGAGATTCAGTTTCTTTTATTAAATGTTGTGAGTAGCGGTGAGGCAGGGCGAGGGACGTGCGTCTGTAACATAACACAGCAGCGTCGTTCGTCCTGTCTCGTCGACTGAAAAAAATCCCCCCCCAGATCCCACGAGTTTTTTTTCTCTAGACGATTGTGTTGTTCAGTTGCAATAGCTTCTTGTGCAATAAGTAGAGTTAATTAATTATGATACACACACAATCGATCGTGGAGGAAAAAAGCTCTTGACGAGTCTATATCACCATGAGATGAACGAATGTCGTCGACGCGCTGAGAAGCAGCAAGCACAACGGCCACTGCGCAAATATAAATGTAATATCATGAAATTGTGAGAACGAGGAAAGGGTTCGAGACGTTGCAAGGCCTACAAGGCGAAGGACGAAAGGAGAGAGGAAACGGCTCGCCGAGCAATAAAAGGGGGAGAGGTTGAGAGGGAGAGAGACGGCTGGAAACTGGTCTGCCGGGCTTCCTGTTTTCCTCTTGCACGCGAACGAGTCTCGCTCGTTCTTCCCACTCTCTTCTTCTCTGTTACGTTCTTTCTCTCACTCCATCGCCTCCCCCGCTCGCTCTCGCGAGTCTCTTCTTACTCTCTTCTTTTTCTGCAAAGAAAGAAAGAGCCTTTGCGGCGTCGCCGCGTCGTCGAACCCTTCTCTCGTACCTCGTTTTCTGACCTTGCGTGAGATTAAATGCAAAAATATGAACAGACGTTGGAGAGATGCTTCTCAACGCGCAGGCGACAGACGAGCAAAAACAAAATGAAAGAAACAGTATATTATTATTCTAACACCCTAAATTTGACCGTTGTGCGATTTTGCGTAATTCGTCTTGCATGCCACGCTTCCTACGGTAGTGTTTTTTTAATCTACACTTTCTAACTCACATCAAAGACGTGCCTGCCTGGTTTACTTCTCATGCATGTGGATATTTAGCTTTTTATGACCGTTATTAAACCCTCGCTCGGTTCTTCAAATGGAAGGACCAATCGAGTTGTTGCCGGGATGACGTGGTCCAATTTTAAGAGAATATAATTCGGCAGACGCGTCGCACCTACTTTTTTTTACTAACCACGTGTACATATTTCGCTTTTTTTGTTTATAACGCATATACATAAATGAAATATTAGATTTTAACGTAAAAAAAAAAAAAAAAAAAAACAAAAAAAAAAAAACAAAAAATTCAAAAAAATCTAAAAAAGATTTAAGTAGCTTTAGTGCGAGAACGAGCGCGCGTTACCTCGCGATATATGCATGCGCGTCACTATCGCGCGCATGTATATTCGCATGCGCGTGTCTCGTTCTCTTTTTTTTTACATACATATATATCTATATCCAATTATCTACATATCTTAGGTAGGGTTCATATATATATTTTTCTTTATTCTAACACCTATGTACAAAACTTGTCTTTTTCGACATTTATATTATTGTTTTTTTTTTTATCATATTGTTTATATACATATATAATTCTACATATATATATTTTATGTGGTAATGAACATATTGCATATTAGATGCAATATAAGTGTATATGTGAATACATATACAGAGGTAAAAGGGACAAATGTAATTTTGAATGGTACTGTATTTACTATTATTATGTCGTCTCGTCTGATAATAATTGTCAATCTTTAATACCTCATATATTTCTATATCTGTCTTCTCGCCTTCATCCAATATTATACGCTCACTCTCATCATATATATATTCACTATTTCCAACTACCTCTCTCTCAACCACATCATACTCTCGACACATTTACCTCTTTCTTTCTCTCTCTCTTCTTTCCATCTGTCTTTATTACCCCAGTGTTTAGCAAACCAAAGGCTATGGGGGCTAATGCCAGATCGCCAGAAGACCGACACCAGGGTATTCCGTCACGGTCGGGCGATTTCTCGACCGGGACGAAGAGTTTGAGCCTCAGTTCAGTTAACACGCGCGTGATTTTGTAGTCCCCTCATTTGCAGAGGCTCAACTTCGCGGTTCTCACGGTTCACATGTAAAATTCTCATCGGCTGCGACTTCGACGTTGCTGCTGCGCCTCTTTTTGTGCGCGCGCGCTCGTTGTTGGCGCGCCGATTCTTGTTCGCGCGCCGTTCAATAGTTAATAATTTGATCTTAACTTCATCCTTGAGGCTGCTGTGGCATCGCGTTTATCTTCCCTCTTTTTTTTTATTTTTATGAGGGAAGCGTCTCGAATTATGACGAGCTGCGAGACTTGTCCGAGTTTTTTCGGCGAGGCTCTGCGCTCGTGCCGTGAATTTGCCACGTTCAAAGCGCCAAGATACCGTAGTGCTCCATTGCTGTCAATTCAATCCATTCCAGTCCATGGGTCAATGAGTCGATGAGGGAGAAGAGGTCCATGGGTAGAAAGGGGGAAAGCTGACGCTGAGGGTATCGGCTTTCCAAGGTCCGTCTTTTGCGGTCTTGGGAAGTCGCCGAAGCGAACGTTGACCCCCTGATGGTACCACTGCTAGTCCAAGGGTTATTAAGGTCTTTTTAAGAAGAGTGAGAACTGATGTTCTCTTTTTTTAAAAGGTGAATATCGCACTTTTCATTTATATTGACAAAACCCTAGGATAAGATATATTGACACATACATATATTTTATACATGATTGAATACTCGGTATAACGTAGCGGTGGGAAGATTCGAATCGAAGGCAACTCGGTTCGGTTCGAATAGTCCGTCCCGATGTGTTTATCGAATTCAATATATTGTTGTATGTTGTATGAATGTGATGAATGAATGAGAAATTGTGCGTTGGATCCACGAGTATATCGCGCGATTTTTATTGCGATGATTGCTCGTAGGATTCTTCCAAGATGAATATTTAATCGACTCTGTTTAAGCAGAGTTGAGCGGATATTCATCTTCCAAAAATTATTTCGCGTTCTAATTTTATAAATCTAAAACACTTTGTTTTATTTTTGTAAAGTTATGGACGTTCTTCTTTTAAATTTTTCATTGACTAATTAAATTAATTTCCGATTTTGATAATTGATAAAATATTAAGGGTTTTGACTTAACTTTTTATCATTTATTCGGCTCGTGAAATAAGTTTGATTAATCAAGGTTTTTAATTTCACGGCAATAATCTCGTAAGAGATATTCCAACTATCCCTTGCGAGGCTTAAAGCTTCGGAATTATCCATTCGTTACTTCTGCTTCGGATTGTAATATTTATAGTGGTTTCTCAAAACGATGGTCTTATAGAATTATATTTTTTTTTTATAAGATAACCGTTTTTAGAAATCACTTTACATACCATATTCTAACAATCCGTTTCTTCCAGAGTCATCTCTCAACCGTCAAGGTTGTAATTTCACAGTCAATAATCACGCAAAGAAAAATTCCGCTTTCTTTGCGCGATTGTGCAAACTGCGAAATTATCCGGCTCTTGCTATAACTCCGCTTCGATTAAAATAATATATACATTCCTGGTATTTTCATAGAAACAGTCTTCTCGTAAAATTTCAATTTTATGGTTTTACGAAAAGCTTTTCTTTCTATGGAAATACCTTTATTTACTTCCACAGCCTGATCATCGCAGGTTCTAATTTCACGATCGGCAATCGCGTAAAAAATTTTGCTTTCTTATGCGACTGCGTAAATCGGAAAATTATACTTTTGTATACATATTCCGCCTCGTACACATTCCTTCATGTACTTTTATAAAATGTTTCGCCTTATACTTTTGTATATTTTTACAACAGTATGGGATGTCGTTTTGTAAGAGTACTTGAATCATATATATATTTTTAATATGTATAATGATCTTTTTTTCACAGCTTGCAACGCTGGTTATAATTTCGCTGACAGCGATTTCTCGAAGGAATTCCATTTCCTTTCTGAGATTGCGAATCAGCTAAGTTATCCGATTCGCAAACTTTCCGCTTTGTATATTTTTCTTGTATTGTTTTTCAAGAAAAATGCTTATATTATAAAACGGTAATTTTTACTGTTTTATAAAGTTATACGTTTTTGAAAAAAATACTTGAAAGTTTTTAATATTTAATTAACCATGTTTTGATCCACAGGGATCTTCGCAGGTTTTAATTTAACAAATAATAGTCTTTTAAAAAAATTTCACTTTTCTTTTTCAAGATTGTGTAATTGTTAAATTATCGTACTCGATGTTTTTCTTCTCGTTACTTAATTTTAATAATTTCACAACTAATAACTTTTATTAAAAGTTTTTTTTTACCTTTTCTAAAAGTATTTATAGATGTGAAATTATGCAACATATACATTTTGTAACATGTCCTATTTTTTTTACAGCTACCGTCGTAGGTTGTAATTTTATGATTTATAAAACTCGTTATAAATGTACGTTTATTAAGTGTTATAAATCAGAAAATTATCTTCTCGTTAAAATTTTTTCGTGTATTTCATATAACTTTGTTAAGCTGTATTTCGTAAATTAATTTTCCATAAATATTTTATGAAATTTTTGTTTAACCTAGTTATTTGAATCCAATATAATCCTTATAATTCTTTACAGCCATTCATCGCAGGTATAAATTTTACATATGATAGGTTTTCATAAATGAAAATGTCTTTTCTAAGCCTATCATTGTAAAATTTTTCATTTTCGATATTTTATATATTTTGTTGGTTTCTTCAAACAGTTTTGTAAATCATTCCTTTCAAAACTTTGCCTCATAAAAGTTTTCAAAGCATTCGATTTACATCACTATTTGAATCTTTTTGTAATGAAACGTTTCTTTACAGAATCTAAATGAGTAATGTCTTTAATGAACAAAATTGTGTCTAATTTTTATGTTCAGCAATGCATTGCTTATTTTTCACAATTGAAACAATGACGTTAAAATAAGACAATAGCTCTAATTTTTTCATCATTGTTTTCAATTGCTTTGTTTTTCCGAATTTCGTTTTACATAGCGTAATGCGTTCTTTTGGAAAAATATTTCCATTTCATAACGTACAATAAATTCTTACAGTCGTAGAAGGTTTGAAATTTTTAAATTAAAAAATTTTTACTTCGAATTCAAATATTGTACCTGGCTATGTCAGTTCCAGTATTTCAATTCCAAATCTTTTTTATTTAAAAATTTCGTCAACCTCCAATTTCTCACACAAAAAGCAAGTAGACGATGTCAATTCAATCCAGCCAAAAAAGAAGCAGTTGCGCAAATTTTCCACCACGTCGTGAAGTTCTCCTTTTGAGGATTTCCGACGTAGATTAGAATTTTGCATTCGTTACCGTATTCGTTTTTCAATTCATTACACTACCATTTTGGTAGTTTTATTTTCTTTTTTTTCTTTTTTTCTTTTTTTTTTTTCGTGTTTCGGAATGCGACCGAAAGGGAGTGGTCGCCTATTTGCGCTACGCCCGAATAGGAAGCAACCCGGGAGTGTCCAATGATGAACAACGAGTCCATGATGTTATGGGTCCATATGCTGAGGTCATTCTAAAACACAAATATTGGGTAATGGTAATAATGGTAATAATAGGTAAAATTGGTAAAAACATAAATTCAATATTTTTCATATATATATATATATACAATTTACAATTTAAAATTATGTTTCGATGGTAAAGATTTGTGTGCTTGTGAGAAATTGTATGGTGGATATACTTTTAAGACTTAATTATAAGTATTTTGGTATGTTGTGAATATGAATGGTGTGCGGATGGTCTTGAGAGCTCGAATATGAATGTGAATTTATATACAAATATATACTTTCATGAATTTTCTTGTACTCACGACTGCCACATTCTTCCAGCCTCGTACGAAATAATTAGTCTTCGTGGAAATCGGTTTTTACGGTTCCCACGCAGATAAAATCATTCCGTACTTCCAAATTTTTTTAAAACTCGTTTTAATCTCCTACTTTGTTTACTATTCATAAACTGGTAAATATTCTAGCTAATTAAAACGAGCTAGGACTACTAATCAAATTTTTATTCCAATATTTTTTTTTTCAGCGACGCCCATTTTTTTGGGCAGCGCTTTTTTCTTTTTATTTCCGTATCGTTTCGAGGTGTTCCGTATTTTCGGCACCTCGCAAACGCCGCGTTTTTCGCATTTCTTCGCGTCTATAGGTACAAAAAGAAGAAGAAAGAAAAACGCGGATTTTCGAAAATTCATCGTGGACTCGTCAGAGTTCCATTGTGAATCTTCGGCGATCCGCGATAAAAAAAGAAAAGATGGCCAATCCAAATGATCTATAAATATATCAATATATGCCATGGTTGTTGGTAATGGTAAAATGGTATTAAAAAAACTGGCATAATGGTAAAAAAATGGTAATAATTATATGGTATGTTATGTAAGTATTTAGTTTGCGTGTTTGTATCGGCACGTCAAACGACCTTTCTTAGTACTTATATATTAATACACTATCGGTGTGAGAATGCATCAGAGTAATTTTACTCATCTTAACTTTTTTTTTTAAAATGATTTAAGAGTAACTGAATAGCTATGTATAGTTGTTCAGTTAGCTAAGTAACTTCAAATAATTTAGCAATTCTCGCACTGAGCCCTAGTTATAGTCTTATAACAAATATTCTATAATATAATACATCATATTTATATATTACTATATTATCATATATATATATATATATATATTTATAAACGTTATTTCGAGATACCATTTTTCTTTTTCTTTTTTTCTTTTTAATTCAGCCTTTTCATTTATTTTTTAGTAAATGAAACCATTTTTTATCGTTTACACATTGGCAGTTGGTGATTATAAAAGACGACTGTCAAGCTGTACATTATAAAAAAAATGGTTTCGATCACTCACATCGGGCTTGCACACACATTATTTTATTCTCCTCGTTTTTTTTTCTCACATTCTTCCATGTCATTATATTTTTCGTCCACTCTCCTTTGAATAAATAACCATATAAAACGCACATACACTTTGAAGCTCGTCGTCACGTTGTCTCTCTGGTTCACTCGACACCGATCGCTCTTTGAGGTATGCAAGGTATGGCATGAATGAACATTATTAACGCACATTATTAAAAAGTAAATTTTTCCATTTATATTATAATTATTATATAAATAAACGATGCTCGAGGTTCCATAAACCATCGGCGAGTTCTGTCTACACCGGCGATTTTATCGCGGCATCCCCATGGCGCCGGGGCTGTCACGATTATTGCTGTGCAGTTAAAGGCTCTCGTTGTTTGTGTTTGAACCTTATAGAGGTTTAGTTTCGTCGGCCGATGGTTAAGTTACTTTTGCGAAAATGTTTGAAGTTGTTGACCAAGGGTTTTCCTAAATTCGTTGTACTTACATGCGAATTTAGGATAATCGCTCTGGCCTTGTAAAACATGATGTCCTTTGCTCGCATGATTTTATCACTTGTTCATCTCGATGCGGCTACGCAGAGATGAATAAGTGTGAAGACGTGACGAGACAAGAGACGATCATAACATTTTTACGGGCTTTCATAAAGTTTCGCGTGTCTTAGCTATTAAAACTGAATGCCTAATTTATTTTACTAATGTTACGTAATGTTTATATTAAACATTACTTGATGTTAAAATGATAAATTTCGTATTCAAGCTTTAATAGAAAGGTACCAAAACTTTCGAAAACTTTGTAACGCTTTAGTAAACGCCACTTACCGTCTTAACAGATCTGTCATTAATTCACAGTTTCACTGCATTCATTAAATTCAGATCACTTCAATTTTCATTTATTGCAATATTACCACGCGTATGTGTATGCGAGGAACGCATGAATGTGTGATCGTATGCCTGGGATTAGTTTAATCGCGTATCCTCGCAATTTCGCGTCGTCGTATTGCTGTGCTGCCTGTGCTGCGGGCGCAGGTGTGCAAAATGTCCAACGTCTACTCAACTGATGCTGTACCATCACGTGATGCAGGCGTACCAAGAAGACTTAATTATCTCAGGGAATATTATTTCTTTTTATATAACTTGATAAAATCTGTTGGGAAATGAGAATTCCACGAAATTTTCTTTTAATTTTATTTAATGAAAGTTTCAAGGTGGGAATTTATTGATCGTCTTTGGCGGCGATAACGATACGAAGTGTCGGAGTTGACAAGGCAAAGGTGAGCAATAAATATCCAATTTTTGTTGTTATTAAATGATATTAAAATTAAATTGTCTAATTATGTAACGTGGAATTCTTGATGTAGAGTCAGTAGAATCTCACGCGTTGTTTAAAAAAATTGTTTAAAGTCACTACGTTTCATCAGAATAAAAAATTGTAATATTTTGATTCTTTGAATTTTGTCAAAATTGTAAATTTAAAGTCAAGGGCGACGACTATTTTTTATAATAAATACCGATACTATTTGAAAACTCAAATAAGCATGTGTTGCAGTCAAATTTACTTCCACACTCTATATTATTACTATACCAAACGCATACTCTACTAGCAATTAGAAGACTTGCCTAGTTGCAAACTTAAGTGTAAACTACTACTTTGATCGATTGCTAGTCGAATACGTGCAAATCCTAAATTTATACGCTAAAGTAAAAGAAAATCTTTGCTCGCGCCTTCAATTACATAAGCTAGAAGTGAGGTCACTTGCATACACAGATATATATGATCATTTTCAAGATGGCACCACCGGCTGCAAAAGAAGAAAGACAATCATCTATACATGACGAATATACGCGTTTTGTTCATTAACTTTCACTTTTGTCAATTACAGTAGAGTCATTTCCTAATTAATGTTAGTCATTCTTTGTACATTCTTTTTTATTTCATTCAATTAAAATCTTTCTATTGTCGTAAATTATTCGTTCATCGTATAGAACATCAAATGAAGCAGCTACGATATACACACCACCAACTGGATGGATTATTCATTAAAATGAAATTTTTCAATAAAGACAAAAAATTAAAAGAAATTTCAACAAATCTTGTTATTTTACAAGCCTGTGTTCCCACCGCCTTCCCAATGTTCCTCCACTAGCTTTGACTATACATATCTGCGATAATCAAGTCGATCTATAAATAGCATAATTAAATTTCAAGTAGATACATTTCTTTTTTATTATTAGTTTTTTTCGTATGATCATTTAATTAAATTCTTTTGATAAAGTTTATTAACAATCGACTTGATTCTCTCTCTAAAACTACTAACGTAAAAATAAGAGAAATGAAAGAAAAGTAGCTTTAAAGCGAGTTTCCATCTTTGCAGAGAACTTGAATAAATATCAAACGTAGATTTTTTCTTTACATATTGCATATTATACCTGTGTCAGGATGGAAATCGCGTGCGTTCGAAAATGATTACACTTTCTTGCGCAACTCGCTTATTAAATCGAAGAGAAAAAGAAAATATCAGTCTCATGATCTGGGGGGCTAGTCTCTACTTCATTTTCTTTATTTTTGTTGTATATTTTTTTCATTATTATTATTATTATCATTATTATTACTTATTATTATAGAAAGTAAAAGTCAGGCAAAATTTTTGTAACATAAATTAATGCATGTAACGTTCTTTGTATATTAATTTGACAAAAATCTGTATTAAATGAAAAGAAAAACCAGGAGCATTAAAAAAATCTAGTCTTCCATTTTCATATAAAAAAGAAAAGAAATAATAGAAAAATGCATGACACTAAATCAATCTGTATAAAGAAATCAAGAGAAAATATCACGGGGGGGATTTGCTATGGTCAAAAGAAACAAAAACAAAAAAAAACGCACAAAAAATACAGAGAAAACGAGAAAGAAAAAAAAACTGGGAAAGTTGCAGAGTTCGGCAGCAACTCGATGGCCGACTACAAGAGGCTGGCCTGCCCAAGCTGTGGGCGCAGTTACAAATACCGGGGCGGTCTTCTCCGGCATGTAGCCGAGTGCTTCTCTGAGGCGGAGAAACTTGATGCTATTGTCGCTCATCAGCAGCAGCAGCAAAATCAGCAACAGCTACCGCAGCAGCAGCAACAACAGCTGACGGCTAAAGATGTTCGTGTACTCTACAAATTCTGGAAGCATTGATAAATGATGTTCGCCGTCGATCTGATTTTTTTCATTCTGGAGACTGTTTCCTTTTGTCGTTTGTGTAGAAGGAGAAAGAAAACATTAAATGAGGGTTCTGATGATGATGGACTGCTGATTTTGGACCACAAAATGTGTGGAATTCGTTTGCTTAGATGTTTCTCATTCATTTTATTTTTAATTTATTTCAAATTTTTATTCTTTAAACAGTTACATCCAAATTGCTGTAAAAATTAATTTTGCTATATGTTCTTTTTTGGGTCGAGTTTTAACTATCATATCATTTGTTGCTGCTGATTTCAGTTGAAAATTTCATTTAGCTTTATTTTGAATTAGTTTTTAATCGATTTTTAATGGTAAATTTTAGTTTTAACATATGGACACAGGTCGTATCTGTAAGTTCTTTATTTCTATTGTTTTTATATATTTTTTCAATATAATGCAATATAAAATCATTTCTTGATGAGTTAAATGAAAGTTTTGTTGTCCAAAATTAGTATAACATTTGTATAGGAACAAAAGCTTTTACTAAAGTAATATTGTGATAAAGTTAAATATCTTAGTCTTGTAAATTATTGAAGATTAGAGGTAATTGTACTATTTTTTTTTATAATTTATAAAGAGTAAATGCATTTGTGTAGTCTTGTTTCTAAAGTACTTTTATACATGTATAAATTCAAGGCAGTATTAACTTCTGTTTTTAAAAATCATACTTAACTATCTTATATCTAAAAAAATAATAACTTGATTGAAGTAATCAAAAAAATTATTTTATAAATTTTAAATATTTGGAAAATTTGTATTTTACCTTTGATACAGTATTTTAAATCAAACTATGAACAATCTATATTTTAAAAGCTTTGTAAAATATTATAATTTGGTTTTCTGTTGGAAAATCTTGGATTTATAAATCAAACAGTAAAACTCTTGTTTATTTTGCATAATCTATTAATAAAGTAAAATTAACAACTAATTGTAATGAATTTTTTCCCCCCCTTGTCTCTGTGTGGCATAAGATTTTCAGTGTTGGAGCCATTTATATGCACAAAATGCATGCTGGTTTTACTGTACGAAATTAAAAAATTTTAAAAAAAAATCGATATTCATCAATACATTTACGAGCAAATTCTTTCATTCGAACGTCTGGATCTATCGCTGTTTGGTCTTGAAGTCGAGCAGAAGCTGTTAATTTTTTCGCTGCTGGAAGAGAGAGAACGATTCTGTTATGTGCTGTCATGGGAATTGATGAACAAAATATACATGGAGGCATTTTTCAGACTGGGCTACACATAATCATATTAACGACGCCAATGGTGTACAAATTAACTAATAATCGCGGAAGTCATTAAGTTCTTTTATTTTGGGGCAGCATGTAAATAACAAAAGCATAAGAATTAAAGATTTTGCACAACTGAAATCAGTCTTACTTTTATTATATCATTATTATTCTTATTATTATTTTTTATTATTTTTTAACGACTCGTTTATCAAAATGCTACATTATGTATTTCGTTTAATTGTGCAAAATCTTTGACGGTGAACACAAGAGCTTCGAGTTTTCATGTCTATCTCTATTTGGAATTCTACATCATTTTTGTTTTAATTTTTTTTTTCATTGTACAGCGAGCAAATTTTTTTTTCATTACGAAGCTAATCAAACTCAGGGTTCTAATGTTTCACCAGGAGATTTGCACGCTTGGCTCGAGCTTTTGCTGAAAGTTTGGAATAATTTGAACGCTATGGCGTGATTTTTTGGTTCGTTAATACGTGTGTGTCCCAAAATTTCTTATGATTTTTAAAATTAATTTACAAAAAGTACAAAAAAAAAACGTTGCGAAAGTTCGTGTAATATAAGTATTATGTGTGCTGTTTCGATCGAGTCTGTTTAAACTCTTTGTAAAAACATCTTTAGAATTCAGTACCAAAAAAATTCGTAAAAGAAAAATCCCATAAAACGGTATACAGAACACGTATATAAAATAATCGATTAACACCGTCGTTTGTTTCGCACTCTAAATCCACGTATACAAATCTTTCGTTGATTGGCATTCATCCGTATCGCGAGACTTCATCGTGGCAAAGGAGCCTAGAACCGCGTATACACGACGATTCTCCTCGGGCTTCTTTTATCCGCTCTTTGCACGTATAGACGCGGCAACGTCGCATCGCACGTGGTTTATATATCGATGTACACAGTCACACACAGTGATATATTCAAGCGCTGCGACGTTGCCGTATTTCCACGTGCTAAACTGCTTTCGGCTCGTCGGCGCGTATATATATTTTGCCTGGTTTTCGAAGCTACTGCTAGAACCACGGTCACCGAGAGATGGCGCCGCGATGCGGAATTTCGCAGCGTCGAGTTAATACGAGCTTCGCTTTGCCGTACGTATTGGGTTTTCTGTGAATACTGCTGACTTGACCGAAACAGCCGAGAGATAGGGGCGCGCGTATAGGTGTTTATCGGGGAGTCGGGTTTGTTGGATGAAGTATGGTGTTGATATTTTTGTTAAATTTGGATATTATTTTTTTATTATTAATTTATAATATGTAAAAATAGTAATAAAAATAGATTTAAATTTTTTTTTCTGTTTTATTTTTCGAATTGTAATAAATGAGCAACTACTTGAAATAATGAATTTTTGATTCGATAATAATCCATTATAGTTTATTTAATTTAATTAATTTATCTGCATATCAATGAGTTGTAAAATAATTAGATTCATTTATCAGTCTGATTAACTTTCTCGTACTTATCATATATAAACAAACAACCGGTAGAATATCGTTAGCTAAAAAATTATTATCAACAAGCCACTATAATCAAGTAGACTCTCGATAACCAAACCATCGTACACGTATATTACACTACTTTCGCAACAAAAAGAAAAAGAAAAAAAAACCATCTCGCGCAACCAAAGTCAATAAAAGAAACTGAAAAACGAAACAAAAAGAAAAAAAGAAAAAAACGCGTGCGCGCGAGCCGTGCTATATTACTATGGGCCCCAGGCGCAAACGACTGAAAGAAAGCCCTCCGTCTGTGTATGTTCGCAGCCAGGCGTAGTAGTCCAGTCGAGGCTGGCATCACCATTGGCACCGCAAATCCTGAGCTGCGCTTCCGTTGTGTCATGTGTGGCCGTGGCTACAGATCGCGCTCGAGTCTCACTCGTCACTCGCGCTATGAATGCGGTGGTCTCGGATCTCGCTACACCTTCACCTGCACCCTATGTGGCAAGTACTTCTGCAGGCCGGATCACCTCAAGCAGCATATTCTCAATATACATGGATGTGGCACCGTTGGCAAATAATATATATCCATACACCACATACCATGTGTGTGATCTGGTTGTCTCTCTTTTGTTGCTAAGCGTGATTAGGATGAGTATGTATTTTTTTTCCTTAGGGTTACAGTTCCCAACGAACTATGTACCCAGATGAGTATGTATGTGGAGAGAGAAGGATGTTGAGTATATATGGTTGGTTAAAGAGGTGAGGAAGGGTAGTTTATATTTTTTTTTTTATTATTTTGTTTAGTTGAATTTTATTGTAGAAGCGATTGAAGAGGGAGATTTAGATCTTTTATGACGCGGAATTCATTAAAAATTTTTCTGCGCGTGTAAATGGGGATGTAGAAATTTGTTTTTTGTTCAATCGGTCGAGCGAAAGTAACGTAAAATCATATATTTTTTATTAAAGACTCTTGTTTTGAAAAAAGTTTAACCATTTATGTTGTCAATATTAGTAAAGGTTTTTTACAGGGTAGATGAACAATTTGTTAGTTAGCTTTTTGTAACAATGACAGTGGGTTGTTTATAAGCATTTTTAGAAAACTTTTTTATGTAGAAATTTTTCTGATCTCTATGCATCGATGAGTTACTTACGAGCTTTATTACTTATTGAAATTGATCTTGATTATTGGTCGTAGAAAAGTTGATTTATAATGATTATTTGGATTTTAAAAGTTGCATAAGAATTTTACGTTTGAATTGTTAAATAATAGGCATAAATAGCCGAAAGTTTTATTAATTGTTACTTTTGAACATAATTGATTTGAAGGCAAATTGATTGTTAATTAATTTTATTTTAATAGATTTTACGTGACGAATAAT
Source organism: Torymus tubicola (assembly GCA_035583055.1). Lineage (NCBI taxonomy): Eukaryota > Metazoa > Arthropoda > Insecta > Hymenoptera > Torymidae > Torymus > Torymus tubicola. The sequence continues at coordinate 26,309,514 of JAWWEQ010000055.1, forward strand.
TTGAGATAAAAGTTACTGGAAAATTTGAAGTTGTTATAGTTACGTTAAAATTAAATTATAATAAATATTTAAGCTGTTAAATTTTTATCTAAATTATGTTGAAAATTTATTTATAGTTTTTGTTAAATATGGGTTCGGAAAATGTAAAGTCGCTTACGTAATATAATAATGTTCCTCAGTAAAAAAAAAAGTAAAAATGTGCCTTAAAGCTCTAATTCTGAATCTCAAACTTGACAAAGAGTTAGGCCAAAGAATAATTAAGTTTTCTTATCATACCTGAGTCTTGCAAGTGCCAAAGGAGAACCTAAAATAAATTCTATCTTACATTACTTCTCGTCTACCGTAGCAAGACATGTAAAATATTCTTAGATTATTGATTCTAAATAATTATAAATAAAAGAAAGATAAAAAAAAACAAATAGTTGCCATACAGCGGTAGCCAAATATAGAAAATTCTTTACTATTATAAGATATATTTTGTAATTATTCATATAATTTTAGGATAATTTATTGATGTATGACTGGGTAAGTTTACAAACGTAATATTTATGACGATTCATGCACTTAAAATGGTTTACTTAAACAATAGACTTTCTGAACTGGAGGATATAAAAATGTACAAAACGTGCGTCAATCGAACAATCAACGTTCGTCGGGGAGTCTCGAAAAATTACTGGAGTGCTAATAAGACTGCCGTGTAAAATGTATATCTTTAATATGTTGATAAATAAAATGTTCTTAAAAAGACACGTACCTTTTAACTTTTCCCACTTGCATAATTTATTCGGAACATTTTAATTTGCACCACGAAATACCCACCAGGTTTGTATTCAAGATACGACATAACCATATATTTTTTGTTTCATACATTATATATTTTTTTTACCAATTAAATAGCGATCAGTCTTTCTTATTGTTACATCCTGGCTCTCTTCCGCGCGACTCACTGTGTTCACGTATCTTCCATCGGTATATGCATCAAAGCTTTATATTATACGAAGTAAGAAAGCAAGAAGGTACTGGAGAAAACCAACTATATTTTTGATTTTAGAGACGTTTTGAATTATAAAACTATAAAAGATCCGAATATCAAGATTTAATAATTCTTTCAAATGATTAATACATATCATATAAATGTAAATACGTATCCGAAACTGTGTAAATAGCATAAATAACGTTTAGTATAATTTGTAATGTAGGTATGTAAATGTTAATTTAAACGTCGTCGCTAATTGTTAACTACTAACTAACTCCTGTGTTTTGACGCGGATCGCCAGATTCCCGTCAACATCCCTCGAAGACTATATCTACACTTGAACCATCGTTGTGTTTCAAACCAGTCGATAACGAAAAAATCTACGCTTACTCTTATCAAAATAAACAAAAAATAACGTAAATGTGGACAACAACGGTACACGCGTCTGTCTCTGTATGCAGTTGGCCATCGAGTTATGCTCTCATCCCGTACTGTTTTCCTTCTCCTCTTCTTGTTCTTTAAGCTCTTTTACGTAACCGTACGTTTTTCTCTTTACTTCTGCTTGCAGTCGCTTTGAAAAAGCTGGCTCCAGTAGTGCAAGATCAACGTCCAGGCAATGGTCACGTATGTGGAGCCTGTGGCAAGGTGTACAAACAGAGTAAGTCACTTTGGCGTCATTCCAAGTTCGAGTGTGGCAAATCTCCGCGTTTCCAGTGCCAGTATTGCCCATTTCGTAGCAAACAGCGGTCCAACGTGTATACATACGTCAGGGATCAGCATCGCGGGCTCAACGTTTACGTGGTTGAGGTTTAAGTCACAGTGATGAGAAGATGATGACTAGGGTTTTTTTTTTTTTTTTTATTTTTTTTTTTTTTTTTTTTTAAATAATCTAATTTAGATAGCGATAGGTTTAGATGTTTGATATGTTTTATATTAATATGTTTGATATTAAGTTTGAAAGGAATAGAAAATTTGTAATGAGTAATGTGATATACTTATTCGAAAATATAACAAGGTTTATTATAAACATACGAGTGTTAGAGGATAAGTAACTGTTTATAAATATATTGAGCGTTGAGTATGTTGTTCCGTGATTTTTTTGTACTCTCTTATCGTTATTTAAAAATCAAATCTTGTCAATTAATTAGAATTGTGATATTTAAATGCTTAGTACATAGTTGTTATGTAGACTAATGTTAATAATGCCATTATTTAGTTAAGTAATTGCCTCCTAAAGAGGAAGCTTTATTTTCCACAGTAATCAAAAGTCTGAAATTATTATAATTTAAAAAATTATTCATTCATTCATTACTGCTAATATTTATATTTGTTACATGAAAATATAGTATCGATTGTAGATCGTATAAAAATACTTTCTTTTTCTAGTCGGCTTTAGTGTTAAAGTTATTGTTAAAGTTGTTGAAGTTATTTGATTTATAACTGCTAATATGATTTACATTGATTGTGCCATGATGAAAACATAAATAAAATACGATTTTCATAAAATTTGTAATAATTATTTCTACCTTCACATATTAATGCGTAGGAAACAGTTATTAAAATAACACAAACTCCCTTTCGTCTTAGAAAAATTTTTTTAATCTCGTACACACATATTTTTACGTTATGCTTAATTATTTCCTTAGGGTCGATGCACGTTTAATCAGAAATTCAATAAAAATTAACTTAAGGTATTGGATTTTTTTTATCTTCACGTAAACTTGCCTATAAAATACACCTATACTATTTAGATATTAGCATTTTTTTCGATTACTTTTTTCTTTAGTATATTTCACTTTCGTTCCAATTAAATATAATATTCTTTTCATATTAAAAATTTTCCGTTCAATAGTAAATTTTATCATTAGTGACCAAAGCAGAGATTAAGTAACTAACACAGATAATTCCAACCGGTAACAATATTTTTCTCCTGCCATTGATTTTCGCTGAATTTTACCCTTTTATCTTTTGCTTACAATTGCATTAATTTTCAAATAATACGTCTTTCAAATCTACCTCTCTTCCCTCTAAAAACAAAAAAAAAAAACAAAATCTCCATACATCTTTTGCACATCCCCGCATCTTTTTTTCAGCCGCACCATTGACGCTCCCATCGACGAGGAGTCCGTTCCGCTGCAACCACTGCAATTACTCGTTCTCGAGCATTGGCTTTCTTCGCCGTCACCTGGCACGCGGTTGCAATCCTCGTGCACTTGGTGCGAGGAAGAAGACAACGACGTCAGCAACGACGTCGACGATCAGGCGTAAGGGTGTCCTTAAGACTCATCCCTGTCCCATGTGCCGTCAAATGTTCAAGAGCAAAGAATCATTAATCTCACATGTGAGGGAAACCTGCGGTCAACAGCCGAAGTACAAGTGTCCTTACTGTGACTTGAAATCCAAAAGGCCTCATAATATCAAGGCTCATGTGAGGAACAAACATCAGGGCAAGGTGTACTACCTCGTCAATCTAATGGAGTAGGAAGAAAGAAAGTGGGAAAAGGGAAAGAAAGAGTAATGTGGATGCTGAACTTCGCTTTTGTTCTTCTTTCGTTTGTTTTCAGTTGCGTTTGTCGAAAGGATAGATAGATGAGAACGATGACAATGAAATAATTGGCTATTATTTATGTATGCATACTAATTTTTCATTGTTCATTAGCTGCTTGCGAAAGATTGTATTTTACAAAAACCAAATGTGTATTAAAGGAGTTAAGCTTTTGAAACTGATTATTGTTAGATTAATTCTAAACATTCACGTTTATAGTAATATTTATTTATTTATTTATACCGTAATAAAAGGGGATGAAAAGTATGGTATTGGAATATTTTAATTTGATCAATTTTTTTTGTCTTTTATAAATAGCCGATCTTAAAAGCACAAATTTTTGCATTTAATTGATTTTTCGACCACATATATACCTTTTTTAAAATCTACTTTGAATATGAGTTTGCCTGTGAATTCATTAGATACACGTACATATATCTATTGTAGTACTCGAAACGACGCTATCGTCTATTTTTTCTTTTTTTTTATTAAAAATATGCATGGAACTGAACAATCTTTTCGAGAAAACGCTGCTTTCGACATTTTTCATTTGTTTGCCACTAATAATATTTGTTTACTATACCGACACTTATTAATTTGCATTTTATTTGAAAACTGCAAGGTACAAATCAGCTAATGATAGGGCACTGGTAAGCTCAAGATTCTCGCGTGCATTACAAAACTCCATATCACCAAGTCTTAAAATGACATCAATTCGAAGAAAATAAAAACAACTCTCGAAGATACTAATCCTGACTTGCGACAGTGCCCTACAATCTTTTACCAGTCACTGTTCCACTTAAGTATGAACAAAAAAAAACCACCACCACCACCACTACCACCTTTACCATCTATCTCGCACTTTGCAATACTACCCCTCTCCTAAAAGAAAAAAGAGAAAATGCGCCCCCCCCCCCCTCGAAAGGAAAAACTCATACCAGACTGTACTGACACTCCCTTCGTCTGTGTTTTTTTTTGCAGACAGCAGCGACGACGACGACGAGTCACGTGGTTTCAGCTTCAAGCGAGTTGCGTCTGCCGCTGCCACTGGTTTACCTTGTCTCATCGCCAGCTACAGCAGTCTAGTGCAGAACCCTTGGCGTTCCAATACCCATCATCACAATCACCATCACAATCATCATCACAATCATCATGCTGGCTTTGGTATGGTGCGCTCTCATCGCGCGCGCAACTTTCGCTGCGGTCAATGCGCCGCATTCTTCAGCATTCAGAAAGAACTGAATTACCACGTGCGTCACAATTGCGGACGCGTGCATCGTTGCGGTGTCTGTCAGACTGTCTACAAGTCGCTGCAGACGGCCAAGGTCCACTTTAAGCGTCGACATCCGAGACGAGATATGGTTATCATTAGTGAACCTGCTTCTGCGTATAAGACCGAGGTTATGGAGGCTCAACAGGAAGTGCCGAAGTAAAGGGATACGATGGAAGTGTGTCACCTTTAGACTCGATGCTGCTGCAGTATTGTGAAAGACGGTTAATATTGTCCAGTGTCTCGGTTGAAAACTAATCAGGAGGTGGACATTGGTTATACTCCGTATAGATTGTTTACGAACAATTATTATTATTATTTTTATTATTATTACTATTATTATAATTATTATAATTTTTTTTATGATTAAACTATTTTTTTTATCGCTGATGCTATATGTACCATAGAAAAGAACTATTCACTCCTCCCTAAATAAGACACTTTTCTACATAGGAGCTAATAAATAATTCTCTTGTGGTTACGTGTTTTGATTCATGCGTCTCCTACTGGTATTTTTACGTACTAAATCTGTCGTACAAATAGCATCGTCCTTTATTGATTTAAGATTTAGGAGTAATGAGAGACATACTAGAGACACTATTATAGTGGATATATACATATGTATAAAGTTCATATTCGAAGCGCGAGTGTAAACTGGCCGAATTCGATAATTTTTACTCATTATTTTGACCACGATGATTTTTATGTTTTTTTTTTGTTTAGGTTTATTTGCCGTATTGGGCATGTCAGTTTAATTTGGTCAGTCTGCACGACAAAAGTATCATGTATTCAAACACCCGAATGCCAAATTTTGACTTATTATTAAAAATATATAAACCTTATGCAGTCTATGATTTTCTGTAAATTTTGATAACTTCAGTAACTGCTAGTCTTTTGTAAAAATATAATCATTTCACATTATTTACACACTACTCAGTATTTAATTATTAAGTTTTCGGTTATCTCATGGTTGTTTTTGAACAAAACTACACAATGAATCAAACAAGTGTTCATGAAAAATAACGTAAAACTATGACAATCGCTTTTTAGACAGCTTTAAACGAACGTTGAATGTGTAAAATGGAATGATTGAAAGGCTATCTGCACAGATTCGTATGGCATACTCTACAGCTGAAAAACGTTACATTTATATTAATGTAGATGGATTGTTTTTTTAGAAAGAAAAATAGCAAAAAATTTGTTTATGACGTCGACTGATTATAATAAGTAATTATTAATATTATAAATATGTAAAACACCCTGTAAAGACGGATTGTACATAACAATAAAATTTATTCTAACTTCTGTTATTAAAAATAAAAGAGTGTTAAACGGAAAAATAGAAAAATTGTAAAATCGTAAATAGAAATAAAAATATTAAATCTATACTCCTTTTTAATCTTCTTTATTAACCTTCACATTCTTAATTTATCCATGTGAATTATAAAAAAAGGTATAACCAATCAAACATAAGTTATACATTTAACAGAGTTAACATTCCGTTTGGTTTATTTTTTTTTCAAAGTATTTGTTTGTCATTGTTTAACACAATACAATTCATTTTTTATTTACATGATACTGTGTATATAATAATACCAAAAATATAGAATAGAATAGTAATATTTTAACAATGTTTTACTAATGTAAATAATATTTGTATTAAAAAAACATGTTTTCAATAACATATTTTTTGTTGAAGATCATTTTATTATTTTCAATTCTTTAATTCACTCTCAGAAAATTTTTTACCTTGAAATTAATTTTAAATGAATGGAAAATTATGTAAAAGAATGCCAATGAAAATGTGTGTAAATATGTATCTTATTCAAATCGTAATATTATTATTTTCGTTAGAGCATGAACTTAATTTCAAGAAAAGAAGTGTAAGTAGGTTTTCCAGTATAGAAGTTGGATAAATCAACTTTTTTTTCACTTATCGACTATTTCATTACGAAGATGATTTTCCTCTGCGACAATTAAATTTGTACAGTAATTAGACTTTGTTTTAATGAATGCAATACATAGAAATCTTATGAATCTTTACAATCGTATTTTTTCCATACACGTACTTCTACCGTCACTGTTTCAGTTGTTCTCGATTATTTAGCAGACGCGTCTGCATTCTTGATCCACTTTATGCTTAAACCATCGACTGCAATAGTACTATGAATTCATATTTTTTTGTTCAGAATTTATTACTCACAGATCAAGAAGATGCGACAGTGACGGTAAACAACCTGCACGGTAACATCACAATCCTCCTTTTCACCACTGTCACTTCTCTCCACCAACAGAAACCTAGACCCACAATTATCTGACGCCGGGCTATCCGGCCCCCTCTGTCTTGCTTACAGGCTTCTTCATGGGCTTTGTCGATCCGCTACGTCATCTCCAGCAGCACCAACAGCCGCCTTCTGTATCTCCACCAAGTCGCTACCCGTCGACCTTCCCCCGCTACCCATGTCCTCGCTGCGGCCGCAGTTACAAGAATCATAGCGACATGCGCAAGCATTACAAGTTTCATTGCGGCAAGGCACCACGTTGGGGCTGTCCCTATTGCCCTAAGATCGCCAAGGTTTCGTCCAATATGTACGCTCACATAAGAGGCGTGCACAAGAACCAGGAGATCTACGTGATCGATCTGTACAAGGACAAAAGACAAAGCGATACCGAAGCCACGACTGCTGAGGATGATAGTAACCCTGCGAAATAGGAACCGAGGGTGCAAAGTATTGTACATAATGTGAATAAGGAGAGAAAGTGAAGAGTGGATATTTTTTTATGGATATGATGTGAGCAGGTTGCTCATAATGGTGGCAGAAGAATGTTGTATATATTGTACAACCGACTATTAGATGGTTTATAAGACTTTTTTTTTTAATGATGCGAAACCTAGGTTTCTTTTATTTATACACGAGTTATACCAAAAATTGTACATTTTTAACGATCGAATAATATACACTATACCTGATTTATTTGAAAAAATATTGCGTTTCTTTCAAACCCTATCACCTAGCACCTTTAATTTTACCTAACAACTTGTACAGTGCTCTTGGGGAACTTATTAACCTGGCCTATCCTGTGTGACCATTCTACGATACCTAATATTCCTCGTTACAGAGTCGGGGGTTCGGTTCGCCGACGCTTACCGCAGCTGGGAGATCGGATACAAGGAGCGTCGTCTGCAGGAGATCCTGACGCGCAAGCGAGAACTCGAAGCGAAACTGATGGACCTGCAGAGGTCGCGTCGAGCGCTTGAGGTTGAGCGACCTGGGTTGCCGATGTATCGATTGTCGCCAGGGTTAGCCAAGCTTCTCGGCGCTGACAGGCTGTACAAACACGAGATCATGCAGAAGATACTGAAGATTAGTGACGAGAGAGGATTGAGGGTAAGTGCCAGGATATTTGATAGGTGAGGTGAGTGTACCGGTACAGGTTATAGGTTTAGGTACATGAAGGTTTTTAATGATACTAGGTTGAAGTTTTAGTATGTGCATCTTAATCAAATTATAAATTGAAATCTAATTTAGTGCTTCGTAGCGCTTGTAATGTGTAGAAAATCATAATAAGTATTACGATAAAATTATGGTACTTACTAATGTTGCAGAGGTGTTGCGTACCGGTACATTTATCTGAATTATTCTTAATTGTGTGTCCAATTGTTTGGTTAAAAAGAGACTATTAGAAATATGCCTTCATCGATCTGATAATGATTCTTTTTGATTTTTAGGACTCTATCGATAGTCAGATCATATGCTGCGATGAGCAGTTTTACAAAGTCTTCGGAAGCAAGTTTATCAGAACGTCGGGCATGTTTAAGAACTATATTGCGATGCACACGGTTGAAGAGTCGCCGTTCACGCAATTCAGGAACGACACTTAAAAAAGAATATCTTTTTAATATCTGACAAATATTATTGTTATTTAGATCTAAATTTGATTGGCTATTATATTTTTGTTAAAAATATGCAAATGTTCTATTATAGGAACGTTTTAATTTATATAAATATATCCTTGTGTGAGCATTGTTACTTTTCGTTTCCAACTTGTTATAATGTACTGAAATTTTTTAAGTTACATAGATCAATATTATAAGTAGAAATTATACATTCTAAATTTTTGATTTTTTTCATTCTGATATTATTGTACAAAGTCTATTTCATTGTTATCTAAGAAAAATGTTTAATAAAGGTAAGAAATGTAATAAAAAGCTTTTGGTTTTGAAATTTTGTTTTAAACATTTAATTAACCAATAAGTATGTAAAACTGTTAATTTTAGATAATATTACATTGTATATATCCCATCTTTAAATGAAACGGAATATAATATCCTTAACTGTCTCGTTATTTAGTTGTTTTCTATGTAAATAAAATGTAAACTATGCTGTTTAAAATTTTATTTTCCATGTTGTTCAAAGTTTAATTCAACAAACGATCAAATACACACTACTTGAATAAACCGTCATAAGTAAAATATCGTGATGCAACAAATACAAATGTTTAAACATTAGTTTTTACCAGCCAAATTCAATGTTTGAGCTACCTCATAGTTTTTATTTAACATGTAAGCAGTCGCTAGTCTAGATTAAAATTGGCGATTGCTGTCTTCCATTATAAATTCAGTTAGCAAAACTACAATATACTTCTTGTAATATCACAATAATTCAACGACACTCGCCAACTCTGTTCTAGACTAACACCTTCAACCCCGTAATTATCCTTCCACCAATCACCAACAACTAATCATACGCTTCGTTTCTCTTTTTCTTTCATCTCGCTGCTCAGGTTCGCTGCGAGTCGTCTGCTTCCCCCAGGAGCAACAATCCCGTCCACACAAGGGAATGCGCACGCAGCGTCCACGACAGTTCGCCTGTCCCAATTGTCCAAGCATGTTCACCCATCGCAACAACCTCTACTACCATGTGAAATTCGAGTGCGGCCAACTGCCGCGATTCAGCTGTCCTTACTGTGACTACCGAGCGAGGCATTCGTCTAACACCAGGGCGCACGTAAAGAGGAAACATCCCGAACAGAGAGTCTACTGTATTGATGTCTGCAAGGCGGGTAGAGGCTGAAGGTCTTGATGTTACTCGGTACTAGAAGAGTGGATGATTGAGTGTGAAGATGGACATGTTTTGTGATTTTCGACGGAGAAGTTGTGACTGTTTGGAAAAAACAATAGCTTTTTTTTTTATTAATTGTAAATTTTTATTTTATAATTTGAAGAGTTTCGGTGGGAACAGTAGTATCTACGGTCTGTTGCTTCGTGTGATTTTCGTCGAATTTATGTGAAATATATTTGGTGATGTTGAGACTTTTATTTTCGAAGATTTCTACTTGAAACACTAAAATGTTTTATTCATACAAGAAATTCTGATTAGGGATTATAGGCGCTATGACAAAAATTTTAATATTGTCAATTTCGTTTAGACTCCGTCATAGTTCCTGTCTTATACAGTATTTTATACAGATTAAGATAGAAATTCGACAAAGTTTCTATATTGTATAATAAAATGATTGCATTTGTATAAGATAATTATAAGAATTATTAAGACTTTATCTTTCATTGTAATGTGAGTATTATAGTGAGATCCAAATTAATTATTTTTCTTATAAAGTTATGACATAGAAATTTAAAATGTTGGTAATTTAGATACTAGTTATCGCTCTATCTTATTATTCAACTATTACAGTAATTTTTCATGTCCTTGTAGATTGCGTTATTGATGTGTTATTTTGTACAGATCTGAATCATTTATGGATCTTTATATTTTATAAATGTATAAAATACTCATTATTTATTTAGTAAGTAAGAAATATAATAATTTTTACTCGAATTTGTCGTTTTATTGTATATATTGTGCAAATACATAAAGAAAAAACAAATAATGAAATATTTTTTATTTGATCCTTCCTGAATTATAACGTGTTAGTTTATACTTTATATGTTTTCGTAACGTTTTATTTAATAATTTTCACTTTACTTATTCGTAAATTTATGAAACGTCCATTAAGAAAATTTATTTTATTTAAACGATTATTTCTAAATTTTCGAGAAAACGTAAGTAAGAATAAGTAAACTATATTTGAATAACAAACTTTGTTTTTATTTCTGATTAAGTATTAGATTGTAAGTTGTGTTTTTGGTAAGAAGTCATTAATATATTGATACTTTACTAACATTTGATGCAAACAATGGACATTTATCAATTTGATAACTTCAAGTTTATTGTGCTAATATTAAAGATGAATTTTGAAAGAAAATAGCTAAAATTAAATGTAAGACTAATGGAAGCTTTATAAATAAATGTTCTCGCCTATACAGTACCACTGCTGCTAAACTGCTTTTAGCCCACTTAGACACAGGCACGACACCAAATGATAAACGTAGTTTTTAAATTGAACAAATTCAGTGACTAAATGCACATTACATTTGAATTCCTGTTAAAAGAGGGACAATACTTATTTTCCGCTATTAAAATTGATGCCTCTTGAAGAGCCTATCTTATAAAAATTACATCTAGGTTTATCTATCGCGATAAAGCTTCAGGTTTCTTTTACTGTAAATACGATGATTCCCTTTGGCGGTGAAATTACCAACCACATTGGCGGAGAATAACCATTGATCCCTTCTTAACAGGAAGGTAAAAAAATACGATCAGTTAGCCGTTGGATTTATTCACGTTAATAATAACAAAAATAATTATTTTCATTAAAGAAAAAAAAAATGTAATCCAGTGAAAATCTAACTCTACCGACCCAACCACCCACGCGAAAAAAATCAGCACCACTATTCCCTTTCTGTTCCCAGGTTCGATCCAGCCTTACACATCTGTGCTGAAGCCTTTCGCCTGTCCGCGTTGCAGTAACGTGTTCACACGGAAGAATAATCTATACAATCACCTCAAGTTTCAGTGCGGTCAGCTGCCACGCTTCAACTGTCCTTACTGCGACTACCGCACCAAACACGCGTCGAACGTGAGGACGCACGTGAGAAGATTGCATCCGAACGAACGTGTTTACGTCGTAGACGTGAAACAAAAGACGGATAGTTGAAGAGGTTGAGAGTGTCAGTTGGGATTAATTTTTTGGAATGAATTGGTGATATGAAAATGTTGTAAAAAATGTGATAGAATTGGTTTCTTATCAAGTACTGAGACTGCGCCAATGTTTTTTATTTAAATATAAGAATGGTTTCAATATTTACTACCAAAACAAATGCCAAAATTTTGGGTGATCTCGATAATAATTGAGAGGACGTTTAGTTAAAGTTGGAGTATTAATAATCATTTTATGCCATTATAAAATTACTATGACAGAACTTAAATATATAAGTATAAACTTATATACTATAAATGATGATAGTTCCTAAGAAGAGTCTTTTACGTTTGTTTTTAGATTTTTTTTTCTTTTTTAGATGTTTCATTAAGTGATGATCATTCCAGAGTTTAGTTTACAAAAAGAAATGGTACTTTAATTTACTATTACACGTGTTAGTATTATATTTTTACTATTTTGTTACCATGGCATCGAACAGTGTATGTACTTCAAATCAAAACTCGTTTTTTTTACAATATTACAAGCTTTTTAAAGGTGTTTTTACCAAAGTATTTTATACATTCCATTTATATTACTGAAGTTATATTAGATACGTATTGTACATCGAAATATTATTACTCGCAAAGATATTGTTATTAAAAATCTGTGACTGAGTATTTTTAAAATAAATATATTTGAGCAAACTCATTTCTTTTGTTAATGTTTACTGTCTATTCACCCTACTTCCATATATATATCGACTTACTTTAAATTTTTGACACAATAAATACAAGACAATAGATACGTACAAAAAAAAATAAACACCACAGCAAACACTAGTTTAATCTCTATACCACTTAATTCAACAGCTTATTTACTCTAAAAAAAAAATGAAAATACTCCCTAGAAAGTCACCACCCTTACTTTTGCCCGCAGGTTCCGAGAATTTCAAAATCTTTGTGCCGAGTCTGCTGCTGCCCAATCGTCGGAGTCGTTCGCGCAACGTTAACCGTCGCTTCCCCTGTCCTAACTGTCCGAGTTACTTCGCCCATGATTACATACTACGTCGGCATCTGCGTAACGAGTGCGGAATCGAACCGCGTTACAGTTGCTCGTACTGCCAGTACAAAGGAAAGTGGAAGAGCAACGTCGTCAGACATATCAAGCAGATGCACAGCGGATGCGAAGTGCACGTCCTTTTTAATAATGATTGAATGTTTTGCAGTGTTTCTCAATCAATGTGTGATAGTGTGAATGGACTAGTTGTTTTGTACAGTTTGGCTCAAAAATTAGTTTATAAAGTTGTTAATTTGGAAATGGTCAATATTTACAAATAGATAAAGCAAAAGACATGCTAATGTGATTTTTAAAGGATGTAAGAGGGCAGGAAAGTCATGTGATGTAAAAATGTAAGATGACATACTTATGTAATAATAATATACTTACGTAAGTTAATTTTATGATAAAATTACGCTATTGTAAGAGCGAATTGTATACCTTATTGTCATTAAAAAATATGAGGCTGATTACGTTAACATTAATCGATTGAATTTTTTCCTTAATCTCTATCCAGTAGAAATAGTAAATAAAACGCCTGTCTTATAGTTGTAGTTCATCAAATCCTCTTCTCTTTTACTACTACGTTACTTCCCGATGATATTACCTATTTTTCAAATGTACGCGTTCAATACATTCTAATGTACCGGAATCAATCGTGTGTTTTCAGATTTTTATCAGGTGTTCGTGGAAGACCAGAATTGCATAGAAAACCGTATGTCACCAGCGCCTGCTGAGGAAGACAATAATTTAGTCTCAGAGGATGATGAAATGGAGGATTTGAAGGAACCTGGTAATTCGATATGTCTTTTGAAAGGAGCGATTTTCATCAAAATTACTAAAAAGTGTATTGTTGACTGTAAATTTTGACTGTTTCAGATATTAAACCGTTGTTGGTTACAAAAAACATTGTACCCGTTCGAGAACCAAGTGGGAGACGCTCACGCACACCTGCAAAACTTCTTGACACTTACTGTACACTGGATATTAAGAAAAGTGAGTGCAAAGAAAGAAAAATTATTATATCATTATTGCGTCAATATTGTACGTATATACGATCGCAACAATAATATATATAATAAACTTGGATCATTTTTAGGAAAAGCCAAATTTTCAGGAAGAAAAAACGAAAAGTTACGTCAGAAACAACAAAAACAACGTCGACAGAAGCACAAAACAAGTTCCAATGTAACCGAACCAGCCGGAGAAAAGACGAAACACAAAGAGCCAAGAATACGCAAACGCACTCCATGCAGTTGCCTAAACACAGGCTGCGACAGGAAATTTGAATACCGCGCCGGACTAAAACGCCATCTCGAATATGAATGCGGCCGGGAACCGCGCTTCAAGTGCGGTTACTGCGACAGCATAACATTGTCTCATTATCCATATCGACCGCGTAACCATTGCCTCGAGAAGCATCAAGGTTTGGCGGTACGCGTTATCGACATCCAGACTGGTAAAGTCGTTAAGTTCAATTCGTTAAAGACAAAATGGTCTCGATGAAAAAAATGATAGTTGAAGTCATCGCTTTTGGTCTCTTCTTTCTCTTTTTGTTGTGATTTTGTAAAACTTCATTTGTTGGTTAATAAACGCCTTTAATGTACATGTACGACATGTTTTTCTTTTATACATTCTTTAACACATATTGTTTACCATCTTGAAATTGAAATTTGAAAATACTTGCATATCCATCTTGCATGAATATGAAAAGGCTTGAATTTTAGACGAAATATTGTATTGAAGAGATGCACAAAAGAATTTATGAATATGAAATTTGTTGATTCTAATTGTTACCTTATTGATTAGTAGAAATAGAAATAACTACGGTTCTTTTCGTATTACAATTTAAGACCGCTCTACCTTCCTTCTCCTGTCCCATCCACTGACAGCATAGTACATTGCCTATGAATTTTGTAATTGTTATAACCTTCTAATTGTTCCGAAACAATCGTATTTTTACAGATTTTTATCAGGTGTACGTAGAAGACGAGAATTGCATAGAAGAACGGATATTACCAATGCCTGCTGAGGAAGTCAATAATTTAGCCTCAGAGGATGATGAAATGGAGGATTTGAAGAAATCTGGTAATTCGATTTGTCATTTGGAAGAAGAAATTTTCATCAAAGTTACTAAAAAGTTTACTGTTGATTGTAAATTTGGACTGTTTCAGATATTAAACCATTATTGATTACAAAAAACATTGTACCAGTACGAGAACCAAGTAGGAGACGTTCTCGCACACCTGCAAAACTTCTTGACAGTTACTGTATACTGGATACTAAGAAAAGTTAGTGCAAAGAAAGAAATATTAATATTTCATTGTTGCATCAATATTATACGTATATTAGATCGCAACAATGTAATATGTTTAAAATAAACCTAGACCATTTTTAGAAAAAGGCAAATTTTTAGGGAGAAAAAACGAAAAGTTACGCGAGAAGCAACAAAAACAACGTCGACAGAAGTACAAAAAAAGTTCCAATGTAACCGAACCAGTCGGAGAAAAGACGAAACCCAAAGAGCCAAAAATACGCAAACACGTTCGCAATCCATGCAGTTGCCCAAACACAGGCTGCGACAAGAAGTTTGAATACCGCGACGGACTACAGCGCCATCTCAAATATGAATGCGGCCGGGAACCGCGCTTCAAGTGCGGCTACTGTGACAGCATAACATTGTGTCATTATCCATATCGACCGCGTAACCATTGCCTCGAGAAGCATCAAGGCTTGAAAGTACGCGTTATCGACATCCAGAATGGTAAAGTCGTTAAGTTCAATCCGTTAAAGACTGTACCAAGAAGAAAAAAATGGTCTTGAGGAAAAAAATGATAATTCAAATTATCGTTTTTGGACTTTTCTTTCTTATTCCGACGTGATTTTGTAAAATTTCGTTTGTTGGTTAATAAACGCCTTTAATGTACATATACAACATGTTTTTCTTTTATACATCCTTAAATACCCCTTGCATGAATATGAAAAGACTTGAATTTTAGACGAAATATTTTATTGGAGAGACAAAAAAGAATTTATGAATATGATTCTGGTTAATGAACATATGTTGATTATAATTTTTACCTTGTTGTCTATAGTAGAAATAGAAATAACTATGGTTCTTTTCGTATTGCAATTCAAGTATGCTCTACCATCCTTCTCATGTCTCATCCAAAAAATTGGCATAGTACATTGTCTATGAATTTTGTAATTGTTATAACATTCTAATTGTTCCGAAACAATCGTATTTTTACAGATTTTTTGCAAGTATTTCTAAACGACGTTGACAATGCGCAAGAGTCCCCATCAATGGTGGCGGTAGAAGAAGTTGATAAACTAGCAACAGAGGATGCAGAAGTGGATGATAAAGAATTAGGTACTTCAGTGTTTCAATTTCATGATGGAAATAAAAGTTTCGCAGTTTTGCGAAACTTTTATCGAGTTTTACAAAACAAAAATGTGCTGACAATACAATTTACGAATGTTTCAGATGTAAATGGATTGTTGGTTAAAGAATTGCAAATACCCATTCAGAAGCGAAGTCAAAGACGATCGCACATACCTACGAAGCTTCGCGATACCTATTATTCAACGGTTGTCAAAAGAAGTAAGTATTGTTTACCGTTGTCAAGTGGGATGAATGTGAAATTGGGAAATTTAACCGAATTTGCTTTTGCAGCTAAAAAAATAAAGATACAGGAACCACGGCAGCAACCTAAACGTACCGTCAAACTCGATTCGACAAACGACGACAAACCAGATGTAGAAAATCTGGAGAGTTCGTTTTCGGTGTTTGATGAAAAGCCTCTCGAAAATCGTGAGCTCTTAAAACCGAAGAAAAGGAAAAAATACAAAAGACGGACTTCAGTACATAATCGACCGATCTTTAGATGCTTAAACGAAGGCTGCACTCGCAGTTTTTTGTATACTTACAATCTACAGCGCCACCATGATTATGAGTGCGGTTTAGATCCTCGATTTAAGTGCGGTTACTGTGATTGCATCCCCGTCAATCACTATCCCTATAAGTTACGCGAGCATTGTAAAAAAAGTCATCCTGATCTCCCGGTGCGCGTTATCGATCTGCGGACTGACGCGCCTTTTGACTTTAAGAAGGACCGTCAGGGTCGGTACTGATGAGGCTACTTGTGATGGGTATATTTATGATAGGTATGATAGAGACAAATGTGTGAGTCAATTTACAATTTTAAGTTTTTTGTTTTTGTTTTGATAAATATGCTATTTATGTTTAATTTTAAATACATAAGCCACTTGCGTAACTAAACCATAGATCTAAGTCTACTGTCATTTATACTGTAAATCATTGACGAATAAAAAACGCTTTTTTTTTACGATTATACGTGGTACATGTTTATTTTTACTTATCTATACATGCTCGTTTAACTGAACATTACTTTTTATATCTCCCTTGTATATCTGCTCGTTATTGATGCTATCTTGTATTATTTTCTCGTCATCACTACTGTAGCTATGCTATTTTATAATGTTGGCATATTTGTAATGAGATTCTAACGTTCCGGAAATAATGCTATTTTTCCAGAGTTTTATCAAGTATTCCTAGAGGATGACATGAGTGACAAAGAATCTCGATTTACAACGCAATCAGCGGACATCGATGTCTTAACAGGAGAGAACAACCATAACAAGGACATAATTGAAATGGGTAATTTACTTGCTTCGTAAACAGCGATTGTGATTTGTAATACAATTTACCGAGAAATTCTTCTCTCGCAACTTTCAACTGTTACAGATACCAGATCCCACTATAAAAGAACTGATGAACCTGGCTTAAAACGCAGTGTGAGAAGAAAGTTAATACCCGTTAAGATGCTCGATTATACCGCTCTGTCTGTTCTACGAAAGAAGCGATCAGGACGAGGACCAGGTCGACCACGTAAATATCCAATTCTACCACCACCATTTCCTCCTGTGCCACGTCGAGGCCCCGGTCGACCTCGTAAATACCCTATAAGTACGACAACTGCAGATCTCACAGAATCGACAAGCTTACAACCTGCGACATCGACGAGCCTACAACCCATGACATCGACCAGCCAGCAATCCATAGCAACAACGAGCAACCAAAGTGCCACAGTGATACCTAAACCGGAACCTGGCAATATTTACCAACAGTCTATATTTTCGAGAAAACCGAGAACTAAGTTACCTGATTATCGAAGATTCGTGGTGACGTTCAAGTGTCCACGGGAGGGATGCTCGCGGTCCTTCCAGCATCAGCGGAATCTCAAACGTCATGTGGACTTTGAATGCGGACATGAAGGTCGTTTCAAATGTGGTCTTTGCAACCTTTACCCCTTGCAGCATTACCCTTACAAGGTGCGCAATCATTCTCTGAAACGACATGTCGGTGTGGAACCGCGTTGTATCGATATAAAGACCGATCGCCTCGTCGAGTTCAAGAATGTCAATAGTACTAGTGATATTAAAGACGAGGAATTGTAAGACTGATCATTAGTGTCCCATTGTAAGAGATTTCATGATAGATTTTTTACAATGCTGTAGTAACACGTAGTATTTAATGTTCGTTCATGTGTTGTTGTTGATATTATCGAATAGCATTTATTTTGTAATTGTTGGTTAAGTTTCAAAGACCTAAGTATTACTCACAACGAAATATTGTGATTCTAAGTTGGCTTATTTTTAGGTCAATTTTTAGATATACACTCATTAACAACGAAGCGTTTTTAGTTTAGTAAGATATTTTGTTTGCAGTTTTCAAGATGTATCCGGTTACAACGATATGCTCTCATTCTGTATTGATCTCTGTATTACTAGTTCGTAATAAATAAAATGGCCTAGTCTACATGTATTGCTTTATTCATTTTATTACACATTTAATAAGCAGTAATATTGATTAGATTTGATAAAAAAAAGTAAGATTGTGAATTAACTAATTCTATCTGTTTTGTCCGCAGTTAAAAATAGTTCATGGTGATGTATCAATTTAACAATATTTATGTGTTTATAATAATATTCTAACACACCGACTTTAATCGTATTATTTCAGGTTTCCATTATTTTCAGCTTCATCACTTACCATTTTCATCAGCGATGCCCTCATATGCTCAGCTTTATAAATTACCATTTTCATCAGCGATGCCCTCATATGAAGTTGATAGCTTAGATTGCAAAGAAGGTCGTGAAAGCTACTCGTGCACACCGTATACAACACAACGCAAGGATCCCAACATTATGGTTCGAAGAAAACATAAATGTCCAAATTGTGACAGAGCCTATGTGCAAAAGTCTCACTTGTTTCGCCACATGAGGAACCTTGACGAGATGTCGCTAACATAGCGATTATGATACCGACAAAAAGAACTGAAACTTAAAGAAACTTCAAAGCCCAAGATGCCTTTTAACTGTCCGAAAGAAAGCTGTGGTAAATTGTTTAAGTTCAGTTACAGCTTGGAACGTCATTTACGCTACGAATGTAGCCAGAAACCGCCCTTCACGTGTGCTCATTGCAGACAAGTACTGTATAGACAGCCATACTGTGGGCGCCAGGACTGCCTCAAACACCAACCAGGTTGTGAAGTTCGCGTTGTCAACATGAAAACAAACGAGTTGTTTGATTTTAAATGTATACTCAATCAAGAAATGAACAACGATGATTTATTTATTTGTTTCGAAAATTTTATTGTTGTCTGTTGACGTTTTATTATAAATAAAGTGTAAAAAAGATCGAAAGTTTTCATGTAATTCTATTCGTAATAAAGTAATTTGGTGCCTTAGTTTAAATTATTTTGTTATGACAAGTTTAATTTCCTTTATTGAATCTAATATGGACCTTTTCTGGGAGATGTTTACATATCTGAAAAAAAATTAAAATTTTCGAATAAAATGCTCACATCTAAGATTCCTCAATAGGTCAAGAAAGGCCACTTCAAAACTTGCAAAATCTTCGCTTTTAGGTCGATGAGCAGAATTTATATTATTAGCTACTAAAAATTTCAATGTCATTATATTGTTGCAGATAGCTCCGAAGATACGAAAATCAAATATGAGACTACAAACTTTTTGATATCGAAGCCCGAAGAAAATGTTAGTCCTGAAAACCCCGCCGATGACAATCGTAGGAAGAGTCGAAGAAAAGTTAAGAAAAGACTTAGACAACAAGAATCGCTGCCAAGTGTGAACAATAGAAGTAAGTGTTAGCTATCACGCGTAGCTGCCATTGAACTGCCATTCCTTAATCCATATACTCATTCATTACAGAAAAAGAAAAGCATATCCCGACATCTAAGACCCCTAAAGAAAAGAAACGAGGACCTCGTGGACCTCGGGAAATCTACACATTAAAGCCGTCCAAGGTGGATCCCAATATCCTGGCCCGACGTAAGTACAAATGTTCGAGGCCAGGTTGCGACAAGTCCTACATAAAAAAGGGTGCCTTGACTACTCATCTCAAGTACGAGTGCGGCATTGTACCTCGTTTCCGTTGCACTAGGTGTGCTTACACAGCCAAGTACGTTGGTAATGTGCGTAAACATTGGGCGAAATGGCACCAAGACAAAACATTCGACTCGCTGTATGAGACTGATGCCAACGGAGAGTACGCGCTGAAAAAAGTTAATGGAATTCAATCGGCTTGATATGTGATATTTTTTGTTAAGTCGAGAGTATTTCGGCAATTAGCTCATTTACTATAAGAAATGTAACAATAAATGTTTATTTTAAAAACGGCGAGCTGTTCGACTGGCTGTATGTGGATGGTTGTCTGAGTAAACCCGAGGTAGACGAACAGGACGAGAGTATTGACTAATTCAAGACAAGTTGTTTGTGCAGATTGACGAGGTTTCGAGTTATCATTTCAAGAAAGTCAAATTGAACTTTTTTTTTTGAGAGAAGACATCGACGTTAAGTTCATGTTGTAGAAAGTGGATATATATGATGCCGCAAACCCTTGTTAAGAGATATGTTTTGTCAAGTTGTTTAGGCAAATCGAAGAGTTTTCAAGCAATTGTTTCTGATAAAACATTGACATTTCCACAGTCTGAGTGGAAAATATCTTTTCAATTCTAAAAAAATGCGTTGTAAACATCAAATTTTACAACCATATATCAGTTAAAAAATAATTATTTAATCAACAACCAGGTTTCTTGTTATACTAGTTTATAAATAATTGATTTAAAAATAGAAAAGCGATAAGAAAATCCTGTAGTAAGAGCTAAAATCGAAACAAACATTGATAATCGCGGTATCATTAGCTCATTGATCGAAAACTTTGATCAGTCAATTTTTTAATTAGGTTTAAAAATGTGATCATTATTTGGTGATACTAAGTACAAGTTGTTTTTTTAAGTTTTGTATGACAAATCATTTTATAAGAATTATAATAACAATAAAAAAATGTAATTTAATTTTATAGTTAATAAAGTAGTATACAGTACATAAATTCAATTATTTTGTTATTAACAGTTACATTATTAACATCGAAAAATGGCTATTTTTTTCTTGAGTTAAAATCTTCAAAGATGTCCTATTGTCTGTCACACTGTTGATTTGCAAAGATTTATTTGTCATTGTACAATGTATGCTTTTTGTAATGTGAAAACCAATGATTATATTGTTGCAGATAGCTTTGAAGACGAGAAACCCGAATATGAGACAAAATTTCTTCCGATGTTGACACTCGAAGAAAATAATACTCCCGAAAACTCAACCTGTGACAATCAGAGAAGAAAGAAAAGAAAGTTGAAGGATTGCTTTGGTAAGTGTTATAAATTACGTAAGAATTTATTGAAACTGAACTTGTGATGATGTATAGAAAACGTCTATATCATTACAGTTCAACTAAAACGTAGCACTAGAATTTCAACAATGCCGTCAAAATTACGTCAAAATTACTACGTTGAAGAGTCGCTGCCAAGTTTGAAGAAACAAGGTGAGTGTTACTAAAGTTGGTCGTTGAAACATTTCAAAGTGAGATCTACACTGTGTTAACTTACATCATCGTACATTACAGGCAAACAGAAGCCTACTTCTAAGGCATCTACGATCTCAAAAAGTGGCAAGAAAGGACGTAAATCCTACCAAACCAACACCTATCAGTCGATTAAGAATACGGGTCATCCGATGTACAATCGTAAATACGAGTGCCCGACGTCCGGCTGTGACAGGTCCTACGTACGAAAGGGTCACTTAAGACGCCACCTTAAGTACGAATGCGGAATTGAACCTCGTTTCGGTTGCTCTAGGTGTGCTTTTATGGCCAAGTACGTTGTCAGTGTGCGTAGACATTGGGAGACAACGCACCGAGACAAGACATTTGACTCCCTGTATGAGACTAATGCCAGCGGAGAGTACGTACTGAAGAACGTTAATGAAATCGAATCGGCTTGATTGCTCATCTATTGTGAGAAATGTCACAAGAAATGTTTATTTTATAATAGAAAAGTGATTAAAAAATCCTACAGCAAGATCTGAATGCAAAACAAATTTTTATAATTGCGATATATTAGCTTTTTGATTGAAGGTTTTAAGAAAAATTGTTCAAGTATTGTTGCGCTCATTGACGCGGGTTCAGTCTAGATGGAAGTTACACTTCAAGTAGATTACTGCGAGGAATTAATACTTAAGCATGAGAATGTGGAGACGAATGCGTTGTTTGATAACAAACGTATTACTTTTGCTGATGTTCTAGTAAATGTTTGGTTTTGCTTTTATAAGACGTATCATTTTATAAGGATTCTAAATACAATCGAAAGTTGTAAATTAATATTATAAGTAATAAAGTAGTGTAGCACATATTAGTTCAATCATTTTGTTTTTAACATTCGCATTAACCATAACTAAAAACACCAAGTTGCCTTTTTTGTTCTAACATTATGAAAGCGATCTTTTATCTATCACAGCGTTAACTAGCCATGAAGTTATGTACGTTTTATTTATAATCTATATAAGCTTTAACGCAGAAACAAATAATTATGTTGTTGCAGATGGTTTCGAAAGTGTGGAGTCCAAATTCGAGACTGTTTACTTTCCCATGGGTAATTCCGGAGAAACTGTTACGCCCGAAGACCCAATCAAAAATAGTCCAAACAAAAAGATAAAAGAATTATTGAAGGAAAGGCTTAGTAAGTAATGTGAATTAATAAAGGAAAAACTGAATTTCCATTTTTATTTGTAACGTGTTTTCGTTCCCTTAGCTCAACGTAAGCGTAGCACTAGAGTTGCAGTGATTCCTGCAAAGTTACGTCAAAATTACTACATCGAAGAGTTGCTTCCA
Organism: Torymus tubicola; assembly: GCA_035583055.1. NCBI lineage: Eukaryota > Metazoa > Arthropoda > Insecta > Hymenoptera > Torymidae > Torymus > Torymus tubicola. The sequence continues at coordinate 26,332,669 of JAWWEQ010000055.1, forward strand.
AGTATGAGGAAAAAAAGTGAGTGTTGGATAAGAGTATTCGTTTTTCAATTTTCAATTGTTACTTAAAATTTTATCGTTGTTTATGATTGGTTCTACCACAACTTTACATTTTCATCTAATCCAATCATTGGTACAAATTATAAACATTATACCCCATGTCGGTTCGTTGCAGCAAAACAAAAACCCAGCGCATCCAGTCCGACGAGAGAAAGATCCAGCGAACCTCGTGAAAGCTACTCGTGCACATCGCGTATAATACGCCGCAAGGATCCCAAGATCATGGCACGAAAAAAGCATAAATGTCCGAGGCCAGGTTGTGACAGAGCCTATGTGCAAAAGTGTCACTTGTTTCGCCACATGAAGAACGAATGTGGCGTCCAACCTCGTTACAGATGTGTTCACTGTAACTTCTCTGCCCGTTACATTAGCAATGTGAGAAAACATTGGCAATCGAAGCACTGCGGTTATGAGTTCGCGTTTTTGCATGTGACTAAAGCAAATATAGAAGTCGCGGAGAATAAGGAGGTTGAGCACGCGGAAGATTCATAAAAGATGAGTTTTGGGAAGTTCTTATCAAACAATTGTTTCGATAAAGCTACACTGTCATTCTTAAAATAGATGAAATGGATAGGGGTTTAGAAAGGGTTAATTTTTTTTTAGACAACAGCATTTAAGGTTTTTCATTTATTTACAATAATATAGTATACCAATGAAAAGTAGTGTTTTTTGTTTTGTGGATTGCTTTTGTATCGTAGATAATTAGTTTTTCAGTTTAATGATTTACGTTATACTTTAAAAAAAAAGGTTTTAATTAATAGAAAACAATGGTTCTTGCAATATTAGTAGAAAACAAATAATTGATATTATTTAAAGTTCGTGAAAAAAAATTGGTCACGTTTTGATTATTCGTTTTTAATTATTTGGATACGATACCAAAAATTAGTTAAGTACAGTTGCGTTCCGGGGCGTTATTTGCATTCAATGCGAATAGAAGCCACGTTTTAAGTATGATCACTGCCAGTGCTTAGAGATTAAGCAAAAACGATCGTAATATTGATTTGCATGTATATGAATAAGCGAGAAAAGTCGGATTGTACGACAAAAATCTATTATTTCTTTCAATTAGTTTTTAAAATGTTGCCAATATTTGTTAATGTTTCTGTGAAGACCTTTTTTATTTTCGTACGATTTATTACGCTGTTAAAACAGTAATAACAATCAAATGTTCTAATGTAATTCTACAGGTAATAAAGTAATATATATAGTATATATTTGTTTAATTATTTCGTTATGAACATTAATATTAACAACAGCTTAACTTGGCTAGTTTAAAATATGGTTGTCTATGTTCTTCGATTCTACTTCAAACAGCAAAAAAACGCCCAGAGCGAAATAAACTCAACTCACAGAAGTAACCGGAATCTTTCAGCCACAAGAAGACATCGCCTGACCTGCTGCTATTATAATAATTTTACTTGTTTCTTAAGTTTACTATTAAACTTACGGAAGTTCATAAGTTGATGTAATGAAAAAAAAATAATCACGTTTTTCGAGATTACGTTAGAGATGAGACGCCCGATTTCGAGTCTGTTTATCTACCAATATTGACAGCTGTAGAAAATAATATTTTCGATAACCCAACCGTGGACAATTTGAGAACGAAGAAAAGGAAAGTGGCGGATTGTTTTGGTAAATAAGTTAAATTCAATGAGAATAAGTAGAAGCCGAATTTCGACAATACGTAAGAACATTTTTGTCTTTACAGTTCAACTAAAACGTAGTACTAGAATTTCCACACTTGCGTCAAAATTAAGTAAAAATGAAGCGTCGCTATCCAGCTTGAGAAAACAAGATGAGTGTTACCAAAATGCAGATGTATCGACTTTTTGAATTGTCTCATTTTACATTTTAACGTTGAGTATCACTGAGTATTCATCAAAAGAATTAAAACTGAGACGTGCTTGAAATCGCAGAAACAACCCGAATTTCTTAATCCAAATTCTCATCAATTATAGGAAAACCAAAACCTAAATCTGAGACTTCGAAGACCGATAAAAATACCAAAGGACTTTACAAAAACTATACTTTTAAGCCACGCCACAGGGCCCCAAAAGAGTATAAGAGACTTAAAAATCAGATTATTTAAGACTGATGAAAGATGACTTATGAATTAAAAAAAGATTTTTTTGTTTATTAACTAATGTAAGATTCTGCCTTTTAGCTTTAATCAACGCGCAAAATGTATTATATTTTTTTTCTGCAATTAATATTTGTGCCCAAAATTAGCAGTTTTTAATGTTTTAGATGCTATTGAATAGTATGTTTTTCAATTTCGAATAACAAGGGAAGTGTGTAACGATTGACTCTTAAAGTATTGCAATTTTTATTAATTTAATTAATCATTGATTTCGTTATGTTTGAAAAATTAAAAATTTAGTATTTTTTAAAAGCGTGTGTTACCAACATCGGATTTCTTAAATATATATGAGTTAGCAGGTTTTTTTAGTTAATGTTCAATTTTCGTGTAAGGTTAAGTAATAAAATACTTATTTCATTACAGGAAACAATGTATTATTTCCATCCACCCATATTGTATATATACCTAATGTATAATCAAAATAGTCATTAGTATTGAAAATTTATTATTATGCTGATGTACATTGTATATCACTAATTTGTAGCAGTAAGTAAACAAGCACATAGCCAAGTATTCGCTGAGCATGAAGTACCAAAAACCAACTAATTTAACCTAAGAACAACCAACAACAACAAAAATCCGCCAACTTTCCACTTTAACCGTGAATTTTGTGTCAATATATTCCTTAGTACGTATACACACTAACAACTCCTTTCTCTTGCTTTATTGTTTACCCAAAACATCGTATAAACAACCCAGAACCGATCGACAATCCCGTTTCATCTCTATTTTGCAGACTACGACGACTACTACTACTACGAGGAAGATCCTTTGTTGATATTACCACAGTCGGCTATAATCCAGGGTGACCGCAAAGGTTTCCCATGTCCTCGATGTCCCTCCTTCTTCGAGTGGCATCACAACCTTATCGCTCATCTACGACACTACTGCGGCCGCAAACCACGCTTCAGCTGTCCTTACTGCGACTACCGCACCAAGGTTAAGACTCATGTGCGCAGACACATACGTGGACAGCATCGTAATTGTGAGGTCTACTTCTACGACATTGAGGACGACATCAAGCGGAGGAACTACTGAAGGCTGATATATAAGGTGAGTTGGGCAGGATTTTCTCGGTTACGTCAGCTATCCTTGTTTTCTTGTTTAGTTGAGGGCAATTGAGAAAAGATTACAACGATGTATGATGATAATTTCGTTTTACGTATTTACTTAAAAATAACATCAAAATTGCAAATTGCGAAAAATTAGAACGCTGACGATGTAGTTTTCTTTTATTCAAAAGTCTTTTTATTGGTATACATTTACGAGATAATTTTTATCTCGAAATGGAAATTGAAAATACTAATAAAAAGTTCTTTTTATTATTGATAGTTATTATTGACATATTTAGGTTTTTTTTATAATATGAGTGTTTTTAATTACAGTATACACAAGTGTAATATTCGAATGTAACGCTGCACGAGAGAGATTTCAAGTATAATGGAATGAATTGTATTTTCAAGAGACAATATACTGAAGTTTAATAATGAAGACTTTTGAAAAGACTCGTAGCATCCGCTGAAATCATGTTACCAAAGGATTCTCATTGATTTATTGAAATTATAAATAATTATATTATATAATATGGTCTATGATATAAAAGTTTATTGATGTAAATAATGAAATTAATTATCTAATTTCAAATACAATTTTAAAATATGACACGTTATAACTTGACAGTATTGTAATGAACTTAAAATGTTCATTAGTAAAGATCATTAAATATATATTCAGAAAATTTTTTACCTTTGTATCATGCGATAGCTAAGTTTATAATATGAAAATTAACATGTAATAAAATATTTTTAATTATTATTTCGTTTACTTTGCTACTTTATTTCATAATTATTCTTAATAATTATTATGATTGTACATCAGGAAGCATGTGTACCGATATATACTAAAATCCCTTTTCGTTCATATTCTTTTCATTTTTGTAACTTTATCCCAAACCCGCCTTTGTTTATGCTTGTCTCAGTTTTTGTATTATACTGTTTTTTTCAGTATTTTATGTTTTCATTCTTACGTTATATTTTTCTTTTATTTTTCAGAATCGGACTCTATGTCACGTTCATTGAGTGCGGAAGAAATGCTAAAAGAGATTACTCGCATATTATACAAACCAAAAAGTAATTATTCGTAATATGTGCATGTACCGAACAACCCATTTAAATTAATACAGTATTAATGTTTTTATAACAATATAAACGATCAATTTGTTATTTATCAATTTTGATTTCGAAATATAATTAATAAAATTAACAGCCATTCCTACAATTCATTTCGGGATCATTCATTCATACAATTTATTTGCATGCTACCGTTATGTCAATTTTCGGAAGCTTTTTATTCCTCGTCAATATCACCTTACCTACCACGCATAAAATTTTTTTGTTTCTTTTTTTTTCATTCACGCACTCGAATTTTCACCTTATGTTTTAGCATCAAAAACCTTGTCTAAACGTAGCAGTTCAAGAAAAGACCCCAGGCCAATCGTAGAAAAAGAGATACCGAAAAAAGTAATCATCGAACTCGACCAAACTGAGGAAGACGACGAAGTTGACGTAGTAAATGTCGACTTTTCGCCAATGAAGCTCATCACTAATAACAGCAACAACAGCAACAACAACTGCAAGAAGAAAAAATCTGTTCGGTTCTCTTTCGAAATTCCCTCTTACAACTGCGACAACTGTGAACGCAAGTTCGATTCGAAATCATTTCTGCGCCAGCATCTGCGCCATTGTCCCAAATTCTATGACTATCGCTGTCCACATTGCCAATACACGATTCGCGACTGGTCCAGTAAGCTTTTAGAGCACATTAAAAAGAGACATCCAGGGTTGAAGCGTTACGCCAAGGTGAAATTTGAAAGCTCAACGAATAGCAGACCGAATGCAGCGGTGCGTTACGTTTCTGCCCCGTACGCTTGTCCTCGATGTCCGAGTAGCTTTTCCAGTAATAGGCGCAGACTTGTTCATCTTAATAGCGAGTGCTGCGTATGTTATGCTTGCCTGTGGTGCAAATACAGAGCGGCGTCTACAAAATCAGTAGAAACGCATTGCCGCATTGCCCATGAAAAGACGATATGATGGATAATGCGACGATGCTGATGACGATGCTGACCACGACGATGATCTTATTGTATTGCTTTCGAATCATTTTTAGTTTGCATTAGTGATGTCTTAAAAGTGACAGTTTTATGTTTTCTTTTCGTTCAATTTCTCATGTTCCTGTGTTGGAGATTTTGTAGGAATTTTCTTTTTTACTTTTATAACGCTTCTTTTTATACGATTATTATGCTTATGCTGATATATAATAGTTTATTAATATTATACAGATTATATTATCTTATAATATTTTATAAGTATTACACAAATTATATTATTTTATAACGTTTTGTAAGACGTGTTATGATATTTTCAGAGATAAAAGTTTAAGTTCCATTTTTTTTTTAATTTAGATTATTAGAAATAAGTGAATATATAATACATATTATATTTTTGTACTTTAAACAAATACGTTACAAGTTATTTGTTACTAATGTTACCAAACCTAAACAGTTATATTGTAATACAATATTTTGAACAAAATGAATTTATTAAATAAATGAAACATTATTAGTAATATCCAAATAACTCTTACGTCATTACAAAAATTTACGCAAACCTATAGTCCAATAAAGGTACCGAAACATATCTTAATATCATTATTCCTATAATTTATCTACTTTACGTCCTCCTATAGGCTGTTTATCCTTGTCTCTGTCTTGTAGCTGTGTACGTTGGATCGCATATAATTTTTGTCCTTACTTTTTGTTTTCACCATAGAACCTGTGTACTATCCTCTGTTTCAGGTGTATGTTTTATAAAAAACGACGAAGATGAAGACTTGGAAATCGACGTCCTAAACTTCGACGACGAGCCCGTTGACGTTAGCGGGATGAAGGTCGAATGTTCAGAAGAATTGTCTAAATCTCTGATAAAAAATGTCAAAAAAGATAACTCGTTTATATTGAAACGACTGGATATTGATCCTGAAAGTTTAGAAATGACCTCAATCGTCGACCCGTTGATGCTCCTACGCAAAATGCGCATCTGTCGAATAAAATTAGAAAAGCACGAGGACAAACCAGTAACGAGGTCCTCAAGTAACGCTTATCTCGCTAATCAAAAACTTCCAAAGACTAACGATAATTCGGCTGAAGGCACTGTAAAACCGAGCGCTAGCAGCGATAGCGTCGTGCGATCAAAATCGAAATCTAACAGTAGTAGTATTGCTAAGAATAAAAAGTCAAAAACAAAGACGAAGTCTGCTAAAGATGTCAGCAGCAGCAGCAGCAGCACATGCATTTGCTCGAAGATGTCTAAACCCGCCTTTAGATGGTATGATAGTAAATGCTTTATAATTTGCAACTACGGTTGTCCATACTGCAACTTCAAATCCTCGAACTCGAGCGACATCTCCGAACACATATGTTCGGAGCACGGCGATCGTCTAATTTATAGCAGTACCACCGTTAAGTATTGCTCCCGTTACATGGAACGCGCAAGAAAGCTTCGGTCGGCCGAGTCTAAAACAGAATTGTTGTTCTGTACGAAATGCCCGAGCGCTTCGTTCAAAATGGAAAATCTGAGGCGTCATCGTTGTAGTTCGAGGTACTCGTGTGTCTGGTGCTCCTACGATACAGTAAAGAGGAGCAATATGCAGAGGCACGTGAAGAACCATCGTTGAGTACGGTTTTGTTAAATTCTGATTAGATGCGGATGGTTTAATAATTTTTTTTTTAATAGATATTAGAATACTTGCAATTGATTAGTTTTTAACGGCTAGTTATTAGCTTTTTCAGATATTTGATAAATCATTGTTTTTTGTGTTTGAAGCTTTAATTATTGTGAAGAAAGACTGATCAGTATATATGTATGACATATAAACGTCTTTCGATAATATTTGATAATATTGATTTCGTGCGTGATTAATAGTTACGAAAATTAGTGCAAATAATAGTATTAATATATATATATATATATATATTATTGTTCCTTAATCAGATGTTTGAAGATTGATTTTCCCAATCAGATACTATTAAAGATGCTTTAAATAATTGACCGAATTAAATATTCTGTAAAGTATTTAATACTTAATATTCTATAGAACGTTTTCTTACTGATTAAAAGAAGACATACTTTTAGTGTGGTAGGAAGTTCCTAGGCGTAATTAAAAATTAATATTTTTATAAAAAATTTATAATTATATAAAGTAAAAAATTCGTTTATTTAAGGAAAAGGATTGCATTGTAATCGACGCAAAGAATCTTCATTTTTTTTTATTACAGATTGAATATTTTAGTATAATATAAGATTTACCATATGATAAGCTCTCATTTTTAAAGCTGTACAATATATTTTATAGCTATGGATTTTGTAACAAAAATTTTGTAAACTTTTTGATTGAATAAAGTTGATCGTTATATCTTTAATCATTATTCATTTGCTTTGTACCATAAGTAAACCGCACATAATTCAATTCTTACATAAACATTAAACACAACATGAGTCTTTTAGAGCTTAACGTAAATCTCTAACCAATCAGTATACCATAACATTAACAAAGCACCAGGTATCTCACACACCGCAATCTGGGTCGACGAATGTCGTGGCTATTTGCGAGGTTTCACGGGCACTTTTACAACTCGTATGATGAAAGCTTTAATCATTTGTTCTTCTATTACAGCTTCAAAATTGATAAAAATAACAGAGGAGGAAGTGGACTTTGAAATCGACGTGGAGAACGACTTTGAGGTACCTTCGATAATTGACGAAGGCAAGCCTATCAAGAAAGCAAAATCGAGTCGACCGGTGGAAAACCAGATTAGAAAATCTCTGAGGCCTAAAAAGAAACGATCTAACTGACAATTTTTCTGTTGCTTTTGGTATTACGGGTACAAAAACGTTTATTTTTACAACTCGTTAATAACTATAACTCTCGTACTCACACTAACATTATACGCATACGTGTTAATTAACTGTTTATAACGAAGTAATAGTACCATTTTCATGCATGGCATTCGTAATTTCATTCATTATTATTAAAAGAATAACAAGATTTTATTTGCGTTTGTAACTCCTCTTAATCCGTACTTCCATTCCTTAGCAATCGATTGCTCAGATCTCGAGCTTACAAGCATGGTGAACTAACATTTCGAATGTTTTTTTTTCCTACAGAAGCGGCATTCTCGCGTATCAAGGAGGAAGTGAACTTTGAGCTGAATATCCTGGATAGTTTAAACGATCTACCGGCCGAGGACCAGGATGATCCTCTTCAAATTAGCCAGCCACTCATCATTGTTCAGACTATAAATCCAACAACCACGAATAACAAGTCTAGTTCGACGATGACGACCACGACGCCGTCTATGAGGACAAGAAGAAAAACAACAAAGATGACGGATCTTGAAGCACAGCGATCCTCGAAGGGAAAGCCTCCTTACACGTGCGACAAGTGTAAAAAGCGTTTCCAGATAGAGGTCAAATATCGACGTCACGTGAATCTTAATTACTGCGACTTCGCAAGGATTACATGTCCATATTGCAAGTTTGGTCCGAAAAGGTACAAGAACGAGATAAAAAGGCACATTCTCAATGTCCACAAGAACAACGAGGTTTACTTCGTTGATTGGTTTGATGGCACGCGCATTGAAGAATAAAACAGTTTGAGCAGTACTTTTTAAATATGTGGCAAAGAGACTTATTCGGAATGAATCATTTAATCGAATGTTTGAATGAAAGATGCTTTTGGTACATTAATCGAGAAATTAAATTGTGCTCTGATATATACATACATATATATTTATACATTTATATTTATGGCGCTATACTTGCCCACAACTTCTTTGTTAATTTTTATGGATTTTGGTTTTTATTCCGTATTCTATCTTGTATTATTTTCTGTAACGTGCAATTAATTTACATAATTTAGAAATCACTGTATTACTTACTATATTTGTCCATGTCTGTATTCCATCCAATAAAGTCTGTCGATCTCATTTTTTAACTGCAACAAAAATTCGCTTACAATTGCTTTTGTTTTTTGTCTTCTGTCAAATCCTCATAAATATACCGTATACAATAAGCAATATGATATACACTAAAAGTTACAATTTCAGATCGTTATCTGCAGCATAATGTATCTGTGCTACCACCGTAATATTCGCATATAACCGTGCAACTTACCACTTCGATTCACAATCTCAATATCATTCCAATATCACCAACGGAGCCCCTCACCAAAGCTACATCCAACTGCCTTCAATCTCAATTAACGTCTTTAAATTAACTCTGACCCCCCGTTCCTCTCTTATCTAATACTTACCTGTAGGCTGCACACTCTAATGACGATCAACCTTCCCTTTTTGTTTACAGATTATGATGATGCGCTACTCGAAGGCCGTCGCTATGAATGTCCACGATGCCGACACACATTTAGCGTCTTGGATATTCTTCGTCAACATATGGTACTATGTTGCCAGCTAAGCGATTTTCGCTGTCCCTATTGCGAATTCGTCAACGAGGAGCATTCGTACGAGTTGCTGGATCATATCCAAACGGTGCATCAGGGGCGCGAGGTTTATTGTAGCGCTACCATTGACAGCATTGCCAAAGGTAGTCATTCCAATCACTCGAAGAGAATTGGTCCCTATCGTTGTAATGCTTGCCCTGCGGCATATGGAGTGGACAGGAGATTAAAGTGGCATCAGAAACATGAATGCTGCAAAACCTTTGTTTGTCTGATTTGTCCGAACTCAACATACTCGACTATAAGTAGCCTGAAGGTTCACATGGCTAAATATCACAGGGGTTTAAAGGATGGCAACGACATGGTGGCATGACGGCTCGTGTTGACGTAGGGAGGAGGATTTTTTAATGACTTGTGATTCTTCGATTGATATTTATTGAGATGTATTTATAAAAAGAATATTTTTGTGATTTATAACGTAATTTTTTCTAAATGATCTCCGAATATGTAGATATATATATATAAATATATTGTCGTATTTTTCTTTAAAAACGTATTCATATGTAAATTTAATTACTTGTAAAAATGTACGAATAAATATAATCTATTATTAATTTTGGTATTTATCAATTCATTTTATGTAACGGTTTATTGTCCTGTGTTAATAAGTAGGTAGATGAAAAATATTCTCATCTATATATGTCTATCTTTAACAAGTCGTATGTTTTTATTACAAAAGGAAGGATTAAAATTGTATTGTCCATAAAAGTTTCTCACGCAATAAATCATTTAATGTATATATTTTTCTTCAACTTTTAGTGACAGGAATAAAGAAGGAGATAGATTATGAAAATATTTACGATGATATCGAAGCATCAATGGAGATCACCGTTGAAAAGGAAGAAATTTTTGAGTTTGATGAAGGCCAGTGCTTGCATATTGAAAATGAGGAGCAGGACTCTGACATAGACGTCGTTTGTTTTTCAAGTGATGAAAATGTGAACACTGCATGTCTCTATCAGACTGAAAATAAAATTAGAGAAGATATTGCAGTTAGTAATAAAGTTTTGTCAGAAGAGAAGTCAGATACCAAGAAAAGTTTAAAGATAATAGAAACAAAAGAAAATTGCGGGCTTCTAAATTGGCTAAAAGTAGAAGGAGAAAATCGCATAAAAAGTACAAAATGCATTACTAAAAAAGCACAGTATACGTGTAACGAATGTAATTTCAAATTCAAGACAAAAAAGCTTCTGCGCAAGCACATTAAGCATACATGCAACAAAATTTATAAATTCTCTTGTCCATATTGCAACTTTACGAAGTTCTTTGCTTACGAGATTTACGGTCACATAAAACATAATCACGTAGGTAAAGAAGTCTATTGCATCGATCACTTCAAGAACAAATCAAAAATCTCGAATTTCAAGGTCAAATACGACAGAAAAGACAAGGAGTTCAAATGCTCGCAATGCCCGAGCATGTTTTTGACACATCGTAGGTTGAAGAGACATCGTGAGTATGAGTGTACTGCTGAGAAAAGCTTTGGTTGCGACTATTGCGCATTCAAGACCAAGTGGAAATCTCACTTGACCAGGCACATTTTTCGCTTGCACCTGAAGAAAGCGAAACCTAAGTTTCTTTAGAGTGAAAAATATTTTCTTCTTTTCTTCAATTGATAGTTTTAAAACGTTTTGTTTATTTTGTTCTGGCAATGCATTCTTTGATTTATTTAATATGGTATGATGCGATTATTTAATTTATGATAATACAGAAAAAAACATTATTTTTTTTATTTGAATACTTATGTGGTAATTTTAGGCAGTATTGTTTGTTTAGTAAATTAAAAAAAAATTATTTTGATCTTATGTTGAAAAAGATTTTCATGTTTGAATTTCTGAAATATTAGCCAACAATTGTTCCCAAGAAAAATTAAGAGTTGGGTATTTGTAAGAGAATTACCTACTAAAAATTATATTTTTGTTAACCATTGCTGTATAACCTATATGTTTAATGAAAATAAAAATAGAGTACAACAAATTCCTTACTGCTGTTCAATTAGTAAAATCGACAAAAAAAAAAGAACTCCTCGAAAAAAAAAAGATTCTGCCTTCGCTCTCATTCGCATTGACTGATTAATCTCATACTAACCACTCCAACCGTCCCTTTTGTGTTCACAGATTGGGAAAGCTGCCTTCAGTACGTGAAAGCAGTAACCACAGACGAATGCTTCGAAGCTGTGGCTGCTCTCCAGGAAACAGCTCTCACAACCGTTGTCGATGACGACATAGTTCCCAGCACCGTAGCTGTTGAACTCTTCGCTCAAGAACAGCCTAACAATTCAGCCAGTAGCAGTAGTGGAGCTTTTGGTAACTCGCGCAAACGTCAACGTAACAGTCGCACGACGGCGACTGGTGAACCGAAGAAATTTCCCTGTCCAAACTGTTCCAGTGGTTTCACGTATGAGAAAGGCTTAGTGCAGCATATAAAATACGAATGTGGACAGAAGCCGCGTTTCAAGTGTCCCTATTGCGAGCATCGTAGCAAATGGATGAATAACGTTTATAAGCATGTGCGCTCGAAGCACGAAGGGGAGGAGGTCCGATACATCACCAGTCCTGATCGTTTTTGAATGGGCAAGGTGGTTGGGTTATTGGGTGAATCTGATGTGATGCAAAGATTTATAAAGATTATCTTTATTTTGTAAAAATAATAAAATGTATGATTATATATATATATATACTAAAATAAGTCTTTTTAATAAGACTTCGTACAACTATTAATGTGTGATTCATATTGTAAGATTTTTTCGACCATAAGTTATTCTTATGGTACGTTATGTACGGTATTATTGTTTTATTGTTATTTTTATAAGAAAAATATGTGAATAGTACATTATAAATCATGTTAGTCAAAGGATTTTGTGTGAATCCCTCAAAAAATTGTCTTTTATACAAATAAATATTTGCTATTATTTTGATTATTATTAGCACTGTGTGAAGATATTAGTGCGCAAAAGCAGCGTGTATAATGCTTTTGAGGTTTAACAATGGCAATGTATATTTTGACTTGAGGAACAATTAAATTTGTAAGAGTTTATAACATACTTAGATTCTCATTGCTTATAACAACATTCTCTCTCCTTTTATAACAACACTTTTCTTTCGTTTCTTCGAATCGTACAACGTTTACAATTTAAGTGTTTGATGGTACATCGAAAAACAACCATCGCAGCGAGCTTATCAACAATTCCTTTCATCTGTTTCAGTTACAGAGATGCGAGATTCCATCTTGGTGAAGGAAGAACCCGAGAGTTTGCTCGACTACCATGTCGACTCAGATTCATCGGAACTCTGCAAGCTGAAGATCGAGCCCAAAGATCCTCAGCAATTGTCCTCCATCAAAGTCTTGGATGTGACGAGTATCTCCTTACAGGAGATGGAGTTACTTCATCGCGGTAACAACAACATCCTGCGCAATCCGGTAGCCGTACTGAGACGCAACAATGTGAGGAAGTTCGAAGTCCCAGCACAATCTTCAGAACCGCCCAGGCCCAGCAATGCCGTAGCCACGGTCCTGGAGGAAAAAGAAGCCGAGGCTCAACAAGGCTATGTCGCGAATCCTCAGATATTCAAGGAGCTATTGGGTGACAACAGTGATGAAGACCAGAAACCAGTCCTACTAAGGCCGACCAAAGTCGAGGACGTGAGTTTCTATCTGAAGAAGAAGCGTGGCCGACCACGCAAAATCCGTGAGGTCCTTGAGATCTATCCCCTTGCTGATAAAATGAACAGTGTAAAAAAAAACAGTGTAAACGGACTTGTGAAACGAAAACGTGGCCGACCAAGGAAGACAGAAGTGGTCAATAAGGAAGAATTAAAATCGCCAAGCATCCCGAGCTTCCAAGTCGTTAAGAAGCCTGACAGCCACTACTTCCGGGAGGAAATTCTCATGACAAGACTGAGGAACAAGCGTTTGTAGACGCGTCATCGGGTGTGCATGTCTGTATGTCTGTCTGTCTGTTTGTCCTTATGTATGTAAGTATGTATGTATGTGTGACATCGTGCGATTAATCGCCAACGTTACGTGAAAGTGTTCGGGGGGAAAATCGGGGCACTTTAATTTTGTCCGTTTTTCAAACCTATTTTTTCCGTTGTTGTGTCTTTCGAAGGCTTTTGGAAGATGAGCGGTAACGCGTAGCGAATTTTCTTCGTGTTTGCAGGCTGTTTAAAGTCTGAGGATGTGGGAACAGAAAAAAAGTAAAAAAGAAAAAAAGAAATAATAAAAGTGAAAAGGAGAAAACCGTAGGCCCGAGAAGTAGTGTGGCGTGAATGGTTTTTTCGTACTTCGGCGTTGTTTCGTGGGTGTTTCGGTGACAAAGTTAATGGATAATGTGATATTTCAACAAATTTTAAGAAAGTTTATAATCCAAGTACGAAGAAGCTAAAAGTCGCGTGATCGTAAATGTGATTGTTTAACCCATTTATTCGCCAGGTTTTTAAGCCTAATTATTATCAATTCAGACTGCAAGTCGCTCCTAAACGTTAAGTTTTATCGATATTAGATTGATTTTAAAACCTCTTAAAAAACGTAAGATGAAATGTCGTTAAGACATATAAAGAGTAGATATAGTACTTATATAAATAATATCAGTGTGTCAAATGTTATGGGAATGAATGGGTTGACAAATTATTGAATTACATGTAGTGGCTAAATGTTGTAGATGTACGTCTCGGTTTTCCACCCATTTCCTATACTATTGTCACAAGTGATACATTATTCTTAATTAGCTTCGAATCATATAATTTGCCGAGTAGCTAATTGCTTAACAGTGATAATGTCATTTTTATCGTAGTCCATAAAGTCAATAATAATGATATATATATATATTATACACACGTAACAAATTTATTAAAAGGAAACTTGCCTAAATAAGTTGGTGCAATGCATTTTTATGTATTAGAAATTAACGTATCTATTGTTTTGCAAATTTTAACGATTGTATGTAATATTAGATTTATTTAAAAAAAATTTATAAATATTGGCTAAGGGGATGTGTAAATATTAGTTTATGTCTTCACTTCATCATAGCACAATATATACATCACTTAAAGATTATCTCATCATGTTCATGGAAAATAAAGAAAAATTTTTATTCATAATAAACCGTCAGTATTGTTTTAATTTATTTTTTTCCTCTGCACTTCATATACCTATACTAGCTTTGTTTACTAGTATTATTTAAATGATTTCAAATTTTAATTTTTTTTAATAACTTTTGGTTCTCTGTTTTACTCTAAAATAATAATTATTCATAACGTTCTGTTTTGCTCTTTAAAATTATTTTTATTTTTGTTCAATTTGTATCTAGTTATAGTTCACACATTTTTTTTATTTTAATCTTCTCAGCTTAATTTTTTAAGTAATTTTACTACAAAATAGCAAAATAGTTAATTATTTTTTAGTACAGATATTGGTTGACGATGGAAATGTAAAGGATAATTCGCATCCTTTACTTTACAAACAATTTATATTTTGTATTCACACTTTGACTTCTTTTGCAGATAAGGAGTACGTATCCGAGATAAAAAAAACTATTTGTTTAATTGCAATATTTATGCAAAAACTGACAGTGATGAAAAATTAAAGAAGGGAAAACAACTTTTATCCATTTTCGTCTGGACCACTTACAACAAAATAATATACATAAATTACTGAAATGTAAAAACTTATTATTTATGAAGATAATATAGAAGTATAATACAAAATAAATATCATATAAACCCCAATTTTGTAAATCCTTTCCTTTTCCAATTCAGTTTTAACAATCCAGAATAAATGAGAATTTCACAACATTGTACACCATTGTATACATCCGTATCATCTGACCTTTAGCATGTTTTGAATAGCTTTATTCCGTCATGGTTTGAAACAGCGTTTTTGACCTCTGGGTAAATTTTTTAACCTAAACGATAACATACCATTATCGAGTTATATCTAAGAACATCGCAAGTGACTGGCAAACATTTTATCTGAAATCACGATTTCTCTGTTGCTTTTTTCAGTTTCAAACTTCACTGCTGACGGTGACTTTCGAGGTTTTAACAAGGCAGAACTACAAAGCTCGTTAGGCTATCTACAAAAGTGGGATCTACTGATGTCCCATCACGTGGTTACCAAGAAGAAAAGAAGTACAACTGTATCCAAAACGACTCCTGAACTCTTGTTACTGAAGAAAAGTCACATGCGCTTCCTATGCGTCAAGTGTTCCAAAGAATTCTCATGCAAGCGTGATCTCTGGAAACACGACAAGTATCAATGTGGTCAAGGGAAACGGTTCAAATGTCCTTACTGTCGATACAAGAGCATTTGGACATCCAGCATTTATCGACATATTCGTGTTGTCCATCAGACCTGCCGGGTATTCTGTATGGACGTTGTGACAAACAAGCCGTTCCAGGGAACGCTTGATCCACCAGGCGTTTAAATTATCCAATCTCATTATGTTTTTTTTTTTAGATGCATTTGATTTTGATTTGATAGCGTGAGATCATGTTGCGGCATGTTGCTTTTTTAGGCTTAAACAAGTCTATTTAAGGTAGAAGTACTTACGTACTAGTCTGATTTTTACGTTAGAAAAAACAAATATTTTTTAGTTGAACATTATTTTGATGATTTTGAAATGTTAATAGTTGAGTATTGCTATTAATTGCAGAAATGAAAATATATATATATACATGTTGAGAATTAACTTCATAGAATAGTTATATTACGTATAAAGAAGTGCCAAACCGCTTAATCTTTTAGCTGCGGGAAAAACTCGTCTTATGGTTTACAAAATATGTTAAAGTGACCATAACTCGTATTATTGTTTTCCATTATTAATTAATCTTCCGACTTAAAGCAATATTACGAGAACTATCAGAAATATATCACGTACGCATAAACATATGTACAAGAGTGTAAAAACCAGATCACCTCTGTTGTAATATTTCCTATAGTCTTTACAATAAACTCTGTTACTTCAACACTTATCTACAACTCATTTTTACGTTATATACCCGTCAGTGCTTAAAATTTCCTATATCTAACCGTTGATTAACCACAACAGCAAGACTCGTCAACCCAAACTAACCAAAACCATAAATTTTTCTGTTCAAGCCTGGCGCACATCGGCCGAGTTGATGCGCGTGAAGAATGAATTCATCGCCTGCCTCGAGCTCAATCCAAAAGCCGAACCAGACTGTGAGCCGACCGACTTGAGCAAACGTGACAAAAAGCCAGAAGCTATGGAACTGTTACGATATACTCGTGAACTACGACCACGTAGTCGTGGTAGTAATGCCAGTAGTAGCAGTGGTAGAGGAGCTATCATCATACCAAACCTCGACGAGCGTAAGAACGTCAGGTTGATAGACATGGATACACCGATGCGAGCGAAGAAATTCGCTTGTCTTGTTTGTCCTCGGCGATTCTCTACGAAACACGGCCTCGTGCAACACCAGAAGTACGAGTGCCGTCAAGAACCGAGGTTCGAGTGCGCTTATTGTCTCTATAAGTGCAAGAGACCCTGGGTTATTGGTGAACACGTGCGTAGGCATCATCGTGACAAGCCTATGCAGTACTTTGATCATTGTGCTGCGGTGTGAAAAGATAAAAGGAAATGGGTGGACGATTGTGCATGGCGATAAAATTTATCTCGATATGAGTTGCATGATTTTTGTTATAGATTATGTTATTTGATATATTATTATTATAGTGCTTTTGACAGTTTTGATAATACATTTATTTTTGATTTTTTTCACTATTATGCTATTATAAAGTTTATCACTCAATTAATTTATTAATATTATAAAGAAAGAAATACTAAATTATATACGTTTTGCCAGTATTTTGAACATTATGCTGCGATGTGAAAAGAAAGAAAGAGCTGTTGGCGGACGAATGTGCATCAAATTTTATTTTGATATGAGTTGCATAATTTTCGTTATATATTGTTATATAATAACAACAGTTTTTATAAAACATTGATTTTTAAAGTTTTTTCTACTGCTTTATTATGAAGTTTGTGGTTAAAATAGTTTATTATTATTATAAAAAAAGTTTATACTAAATTATTACTACACTCTGCCAATATGGTAACAAAGTTAAAATACAAAATGTAGTGGAAAAACGTTAAAAAAAAAAAAAATAACTGGGAAAGATCTGAAAGTATATTTTTTTAAAATTAGTATGTAAATTATGTATTTTGTTCAAATTTCGGAATACGTTTTTAGTTATTTGAATAAAGAGTCCGAAAATGTTTCGTATCGTAAAATATTAAAAGAATTTAAGTTTTTTTTTTATTTGATGAAAACCATATTCCAATGTTTGAGTAGAATCGTTGCTGTGGATTCCTGACACTTTCTCAGTTAGTAACTTTAGTTATGTCAATCCACCGAAGTTTAGTCAATCATTTAGTTTTAAGTAATTAAGTGACCTCGGTTCTGTTCGGATCAGCAATTTAAAAACACAGACAAACAAAAAAGTAAAAGTGATTTGATACATCCATTCCACTCTTCAATATTTCAGGTATATATTAAATATATATTTTGATTCAGATGATTCACAATTAATTTTGCAAGGTCTGATTGTAGTATTTGAAAAACACCAATGAGCAAATATAATAAAATTGTTTAACAATGATATCTGAAAATTTTTAAAGTAGAGATATCTTAAATTGCGAGTGTGAAAGGGTATAATTTAAATCAAAATGTACAGATATTGTTAAGCGGGATCGCAATATAAGATCACTTTTATTCTTACTGTGTAATTAATAAAGTAATAAAATAAGTTGCCATTTAGAAATGTAAATATCTAGTGGTAGATTATAAACTACATTAGATCTCAGATTTATATAGAAATATAGCTAAGGATCTATGATTCGCCATCCATGTGTTTTTAATACAAATAAATATATTACAATTCACTGGTCTTACTACATAAAAAAATGTAATATGTAAAAAATGTAACAACAGTCCTGTAAATACACATTTAAAATAAATAAATCTTACCATAACGAACTTTTATTTAAAAATATATGGCTGCTTTATTTTCTCAAATTCTCGTGAACTAAAATTCATGTGTCATATTATTTGTAAATATCAGCAGTTTCTGTTGTTTAACTAATTCATTATTCATAAACAATTTACTCATCTTTATCATTCCTTCAATAAGTTTCATTTTGTTTTCACACATTTGTTTGTACTTTTTACAGATCTGAGTTTCGTCGATTTGTCTTACATAAAAGAAGAGGAATTCGCTTCAACACAAATGTTCGAATTACCTCAATCTACGTCAGACGGAATGATTCGAGTTCGGAACTTTGATCTAGAAATCAGTCAATTCCCCAAACCAAAATCTATTCTAAACGAGCCAATGATAGTTTATAGAAACAACGATAACGATCAGCCTCAGATTTCACAGGTTACATCTCAGAATAATCAAGAGGCTGCGATGAGAAACAATCAAAAATTTAATAAATCAAATGAGCATATTGATTCGGAGGTAGTTTCTTCAGTTCAGCATCCTAATAAGAAAGTTGGAAGATGGGATGTTAAATACTTCCGCGGTATCGTTTATGGATGTAAGAGATGCAAATATTGTAGCAAATACGTATTTGCTGTATACAAACATATGCGCGATGCACATGGATCTTTTAGTAGAGATCATGTTAAGTTTTACGTATGAAAATAAAATAAAAGTTAGAGTCCACGCCAAAACTAATGAATAAAGGGTCCGTCGTCGCCCCGCTTGTTTCTGCGTCATTTCGGTTCTTATATATTCGTCAAGTCGGGAGCTGATACACTCTTTGATGTGATTTAATATTAAGAACGATAGTTTTTTAAATTCTTTGTTTACATATTGATCATTTTTTACATTTTTATAAACAAGTTATTTATTTAAATTTTTAAAAATTTGTTATGACTTTTAATCAATGCTTGTAAAATGCGATTCTAGTACCAATGTCGCTATACTTAATTGACACAGTTTGATGTACATTTTTATCGGATTAAATGAAATTGTTTGACGTTAACTTTATAAAATATTGTTGTATTCATCATGTTTCTCATTACGCTACGATTGTACCACACATGAGATTCACAAACATGCACTCGAATACAAATCACGACATTTCCTGCATGTCATAGACCAACAACTAATTTCAGAGGACTCATAATTTTCCATTACTACTACTCGACAACCATCAGCTCATCTGTAACATCAAAGATTTTTTAACTAATAAATAAACATAAAACTTACTAAAACAAAGCGTCTTTATTACCATCAAAGCATTAAAATATAAACCACGTCTCTTCTTTGCCATATTTACACTAACATATCGGAAACGTTTGCTTTTTGTTCGTAGCCTGGCATCATTTCGGTAGCGGTCTGCGCGTGCTAAACCAAGACGAATTGAGTGAGATTATCCAACAGCCGTTTTCCTCGTACGATTCTTTCGTCAATCCCACGATGACAACGACGATGACGACGCCGCCGACAAAATCATCTGCGAAGACCACTGCTACGGATGCGGCTAAAAAATTCCCATGTCTCAAGTGTCCGCGTCAGTTTCTACAGTACTGCAGCCTCTGGAGGCATCAGAAGTATGAATGCGGCAAGGATCCGAGATTCAAGTGTCCCTACTGTGACTTTTTGACGAAACAAACGTCTAGAGTGTACAAACACGTACGAAAATTACACGCTGGTTACGTATGTTATTGCATTGATATGAGAGATAAAAGGGAGATTACGCCGAATAAGAATTGAAGAATAGGGGAGATTTTAAGTATTCTTTTTAAGTGTTTTTTTTTAAATAAAGTTTAGTAGAATAATTTATTTGTTTCTATGTGTTGTGAAAAGAGTATTTTTAGTATCTTGAGTTACCGTGTGATGCTGTTATTAATTACATTTATTTTAAGTGTGTTTAATTATTGAAATGTATAGAAACGAATTTTTTCATTGCATTTAAGCTAGTTTAATAAAGTACAAATAACTTGCATTGCAACAATGCACTGTTTGTGTTGACTTGTATTACGAACAGTTTATAAAAGAATTATAGTTTATCTAAGTGATTACTACAAGTTACCATGTGAAATTATTATGTCATGTGAATAAACGTGTATCATAATCATCAAATTATTGTGTAATATAATGATTCAAGACAAACGTGTACCTTCAAAGCCTATAAAGATGATCAATGATTCAATAAAATGTTGATTCTGATGTAATAAAAACTTTTCCTTTCCCCCCTTGCCACGTTCCCCCCTCAAAACAACTAATTATCGAAAATAACCCACACTCAGATATAAAAGAAAAGATTGACAAACTTACTTCTGTATATTCTCTCCAAATTTTCCAGATTTTGTCTCAAAACATTTCGAGACTTTTTCGCATAGTCAACCACTACTATATATTGTCTTTATGTGTAGATAACCATCCCCTCCCCCACTCGTCGCCTAACTCACTGCTTTGTCTTATCAACTGATCCCAATAACCCTCTGCCTGTTTTTCTTTCAGACTTTGGCCACTTCCGTGTCGTGCAGATTGACGAGCTGCTTCAACCTCTACCATCTCTTCCTCCAATCAGCAAAGAACCAATAGTTACCGAAAACGGTGGCTTCAGATGCTGGCAATGTCCTCGTGTCTACAAGCGCGAATACGACATGCGTCGTCATGCAAAGCACGAGTGTGGCAAACGTGGTAGACTTAAATGTCCCTATTGCTCGTATCGTAACCATCGTAAGACCAACCTTGACGGCCATATGAGACGGAGACACGGTAGGGAGCACACCATGGACAATTCATCGCAGAAGAGACGACTCAAACGTACCCGGGAGAGCAATCAAATGGTTTGAGGTATAGATGCGCTGCAGGGTGTTGTAAACGAATTTTCAATGTAGACTGATAAAGAGAGAGAGTATGTGGGTGGTATAAGAGAATTATTGCTAAGCTACGAGAGTATTATTTTTATGTTGTGAGCTTGTAAGTTGTTTGGAGTAAACCGAAGAATTTATTGACGTTTACTATATTGTCACTTGTTAAAGTGGTTATTCTTTCAGAATTGTGTTGACATGACATGTTTGAGTGATAAGTGAGTTAATTTAGTTATAGTTTTATATATATTAGGCACTGTAAGCAGTATTATCAAATCAAAGTATAGTTTGAATTTATTATTAGTTGCCACAAACGAATTATTTGTAGAAGTTGAAAATCAACATATCAAATAAAAAATCTTTTTTATTTTATACGACGACTTTTACTATAACCATACCTATACCATGTGTGCGACCTTGTTTATTATACATATTTTTTTCTCTTCTTTTTTTTTAACGTCAGAAACCCTCACAAGTCGTTGAACCGCAACAACAGCGCATTTACGCCAAAGCTAACCGCAAGTAAGATGCTGCTGCTGTGATTGAAAACCTCTCGCTTTCGCTATACCACTAACCATCGAACTTTTCTCTTTTCTTTCAGTTTGGTCGAAAATCGTCAAATCCGAGTCCATTAATAATTCGGACCTCGAGCTGCTCCCCGTCATTTCCAATACCATTGGCCACTACCAGGACGACGATGCAGCCACACCACCAGCCGAACATCAGCAGTCTCCTGACGATGGCAAACAATTCCGTTGTGAAACTTGCGCTCGTACCTTCAGCGTATACACCAGTTTGTACCGCCATACACGTTACGAGTGCAATCAACAGCCACGTTTCGGTTGTCCATACTGCGACTATCGTACGAAACAGACGACCAGTGTCTATCAGCATGTTAGGCGCATGCATCCAGGCTGTGAGTCTGCTTGCATTGATGTTGTTAGGGGTATCGCAGTCAAGAAGAGGTTCAATAAGAATGGTCCCAGTGCTTGCACGCTCATCCAGAGGAAGAACGTGTGACGGAATCAAGTGTGCCGGGAGTTTGCAATTTCGAGGACGTTCGGGGATCCTTGCAAAAGCAGTTGTTAGGGTTTTTTGAACTCCCAAGACTGATTACAGTTTATGTATTGATGTGTTGAATATTGTGTGGCATAATACTTAATTATTAGTATTAACTATTACTAGATGAACAATGTATAATCATCTACAGAATTATAGTTCCTTTTTTACATTAAGCCTAAGTTATAATAGTATTATTTATTATTTATAACAAGTATTACTTCGTTGTTCTATAAAAATTTTGAAAGAGATTAACCACTTCTTTTCAGCTTAATGTCAATGACGTGTTCAGCAACTTTGTACACTTTTTATTATCATGCAAATAAAAAAAGTGCAGCATTTTAATCAACGCATTTCTCACCAATCCATTCTTACGAATTCCATATCAATCCTTGTCTTCGTCAGCTCGCACACTCCGTACTTGTCAGCATAGACCACAACAATATACGCTCTCACCACGCACTCTTCAACCTCACCTTCTTTCTTTCTCTCTAATCTTCGGCCTCTCTCGCTTTTTTTCTAGTCTACCTCGAGCTTCTAGCACCTGACTGGATCGAGCCTGAGGCATTGAGATCAACGACGAAGAATGCGATGCGCAGCTCAAGATACCATGGTGGTCAATATCCGTGTCCCCGCTGTGGCAAGTACTACACAACGAAGAGCGCGGTGACAGCACATCATAAGTACGACTGTGGCAAACCACCGAGATTCGAGTGCCCTTATTGTGGCAAGCTTAGCAAGAAGAAGTTCAACGTGCAAGATCACATCAGGCATATACATCCTGCTAGACCTGTTGTCTGTAACACGTTGTTCTAGAACGGTGGTGGTACTTTTTTTTCCTTTTTTTCTTTGTTTCTGTGATGAAAGTTCGAGGATTGTGATTGAGAGATAGTGATACGCTTTTTCGATACATTGAACAGGGTTGTACAGTTTTTGTTTTTATTTTAAATGTTTTTGTGATTTTAGTATTCTAGAAAAGTTTATTATAAAAGCGCGAAGAACTGAGTTGAGCTCAATCAATGTTTTTTTTAAAGATTACGTGTAATGAAAAAATGAGTTATGATCCGTTTTTTTTTTCAATTTTTTTCGTGGTTAGGATAATGGAGAATTAAAAAAGTTCTCCTAATGTACATATGTGTTCAGCAAAGATCGCACATTTCATTGAAAAAAAAAAAGCAATAGATATAAATAATAAAGAATAACGATAGCTTCATTGGCTTTGAATTTACGTCAATCAAATGATATTTTGAACGTAAGCTTAAAAAGTATTTTTGAACTGACCTATAAATATATTGTTATTAAGAGAAGGTGCTTAGTAATTGAAGGAAAGTATTTTAAATGTAGGTCCTATTTATATACGCTTCAAAGCTGTAAAATGCTGTGACAACGAGACTAGAATCTAATAACTATGTCTTCGACGAAAATTTAGTTTTAAGTAACGAAAGTATTTGTAAAATCTCGTAATGGAGTAATCGAGAGCTTGACGAAGGCACCGTGATGTAAACCAAATATCAAAATGAGTTTAATTGCAAATATTTTTGCTAAGACTTTATGGCGCATTAATTATTGCGCAAACTATACGCTGTAATACTTTATCAATAAAACTATAATTCAAATCATTTCTAGATTAACTCCTTTTACATTCACATCACTATCATCCCCCCCCCCCATCATCATCATTAAATCTGTCTTCAATATCTTTGGATTCTCTTTATTTCATTTTTTGTTCGTCGCAAAGTATATTTACAGCCAGACGCAAAGTCACCGAAGCATACACCAACAATCAGCTGTGGCAAGTACACATGACTGTAACCTAAGAAATCGTAACGTACGTATCATTCCCGGGCTTTCGAAAGCATGTGAACACACTGTCGATCGAACTGGTCGTGTTACCGCCTACATCCCGCAAACATCCAACTAGTCATCCTTTCACTAACATTCTATCGTTTTCTCTGTTCCAGATGATGAGATATTGCGTGCATTACAGTTGGTCCGCATAACTCGACCAACTATCAACTGCTACAAGGACGACGATTATCCCTGTGCGGCAAATGGCAAAGCTCATCGTGCCAATGGCTGTAAGCGCCGTGAACCAATACCCGGACGGATTCTCTACAGACGTCGCAGAACGTCGAACTACAAGTGTCCCTATTGCAGACTTCATCAGAAGCAAGCGGAGAGCATCTACCGTCATATCGAGACAGTGCATCCGAACGAGTGCGTTAGGGCTGTTGTTATCAGGCTGTGAATGAGAGGAGATCATTGTAGAAGAATTATTGGGTGCTAATTTGGCTGTGTACGCGTATGCGTATGCGTGTCGTGAGTGTATAATGGCTGTATGGAAGTGTTTTTTGACGTGGCTTTGAAAGTCACTATGATACGTGATACTTTATAAGGTACTGTACCTGATTAGATGTGTACTTATTTGAAGCTCACTCTGTGCAGAATTAACAAGACTTGATGCAAGTATCGTCGAAAGGTTAAGTTATAGTTAATTGGAATGTTTGACTGTCAGAAATAAGGCATTCTAGTCACTTTTTTGTGATAAATTTTTTATTGAAGTTTTCGATCAATCCAGTTCGCTGAATTGCTTAGTATTATGTGTGCATTTATGAGTAGAAAACAATGAGTTGATATTGGTTAATTTATTCTGCTCAAATACGCTTGTTAATCTAATTCAAGAATGTGATTTAAGCTTATAAAACTTTATTATTTTTATAAAAAAAAAACTATATTTCTATTAAGCTGTTTCATCCACTAATAATTTAACTATAGTAATAGCTTACTTATACGTTGAGATAAATTTACTAGTCGAACTAGATCAAGTTTTATTATACTTTCTATTTTTCATAATAAGCTTGTGATCTATTCTTAAAAGACGTTTTGACAATATCATCATTATTATAATGTCAACATCTATTATTTATCTAATATGTGTTAAAGCTCGGAAATATATGGATGAACAACATGCACTAAATTAAGCGTACTGCATCTAAGTGCAATGAATTTATATAGAAAAGAAAACATAATTAACTGGGAACATTCTGCTATGGCATAATATAGATCTATTATAAAAGAATGTTGAATTTAAAGTTACGAGAAAAAAAAAACATTGATATATACTATTAAGAAAAATACTTCTAATGTACCGTTTCTATTTAAAATTATTAAAAATTTACATAACTTTGTTAATGTAATAATCGAATGATACCGAGTGAATGATCGCAGTTAGTCAATCTATTGAGAGACTCGAACCGCTAGACCTTATTAACTGTTTGTAACATTTACTATATATATACATATACCAAAACCGCTGTTATCGTTATGTGCAGAAAAGATACAATATATACCTTGTTTACTGAGAACCTGTATAAACCAACCATTCCAATAAATATTTATCTCTACCAATAAAATCTAGCGCCTCCTAAAAAAGAACTAACCAACCTCTTCAACACCCTTTAGACACTTACATACATGTGCACTGTTAACACCTCGCATTTTTTCTCTTCTATCCGTTTACACTTCGTGTTCAATCGTTCTCCACGTCCCTGCACCCACACCCACCACTAACTGAGTCTCTCTGTCTTTCTGATTCTCGCTACAGCTGCTGACGAGGTGACCATCATCGATGCTCCTGACGGTTCGCTTCCATCACTGAAGATCCAGAAGATTATCCAGCTGTTCCAACACCCGCTGCCGCATCCGACCCTACCCCAACAGATCCAACGTATACAGCGACTACCCACGCGAGGCAGACCTCGAGGCAGCTACTCCAGGGTCCCGAGTGCCAAGTGTCTCAGTGGCGAGAGAAAAGACGTCATCGAACTCAAACTTTATGGATGTCCATACTGCGCATATACATCCAAGTACGCACACAGCGTCTATGCACACGTGAGGAAGCAGCACGAAGGTCGCGACGTCTACTGCATCGACTATCCTGTTTAAAGAGGTCGGAAAGAGCCGGGTTATGTTTTTTCATTCTCGTCGAACTGTGATTTCGTCATAATAATAAGTTTGTAATAAACCGCGATTGCGAGAATTTTAAAGAGATTACTTATGCTTTGGATCTTTTTGTTTTTTTTTTAAAGTGCTTTCAAGACGTTTGTTTTGAGATTTCGGACTGTGATGTTGAGCAGAACATTTCTTAACTAAGTGATATCGATCTATGTGAGATTTGAATATAATTGATAAGTATATCAGTGAGTTAACTCTATATGGTCTGTTGCCATTTTTTCATCGAGAATCTATTGTTCGTAATGTTATGACCTAATAATAACAAGTACGACATGCAATATGTATCTAATACAGTACTTACCATGTACAATTTATCTAATAAATTGGTGATTCCCATCAAGTCACACTAATGATTGATATAATAACCCGATATTAACATGATTTGCAATCCCTCGCCGAGCACGGTTTTGTTTTCTCAATAAGTTATTACGCAGCACTCTGTTTCTTCAATTAATTTTGCCAATTTTTCAGCGCTACCCAAAGACCTCCAAGAAGACTGGGTACGCCGCAAAATAAGACATCTCCCGTAGCGAAATCGCTCTACCCCCTAAAGCATGATTCAATCCCATACTACCATTCACCTGGACTAACCACCTATCTCTCGTCTTCTTGCTCTGCCGTAGATCTACTCAATCACAATAGCAGCCATCAGCAGCAACAGCTATCGCCACAACAGCGAGCTGACTGGCAGAAGGAGGAGGAACGTCGATTGGCGCGGAAGCTCGTCGAAGCATCTTACAACCCAACTACTGGAAAGTTCCATTGTCCCAAGTGCCGAGGCGAACGTTCGTTTTCGCAGAGCTATTCCATGTACCGGCATTACAAGTACGAGTGTGTGGATGCACCGCCACGGTACGAGTGTCCATACTGCGGCCACGTGAGCAAATGGACACACGCAATTTACAATCATGTGAGGGTGAAACATCCAGGGCAGACTGTTGGGGTTACCAAGAGGTATTGAGGATGGATGACAATATGTTGTGTACACCGTATTCGAGATCAAGTTAACAGTCATTCTGTCTATCTCTTTCTTCATTTGTCTTTATCTCAAATTTTAACATGTTTAGTTTTTGTGGTTAGGAATGGAAGACTGATCTTGTACGAAGAGTGTGTGAATGTATTTGTGTTTGATTTCTGAGATTATTTTTCTGTATTCATCAGTAGGACTGGTGCTATTACTGATGTAAACCTCGTATCGTTTCTGTTGTTTATTGACAATGTGTGCTTGAATATTTTGTATATAGTATATATATGCAATTATTGTGTAATACAATAATGTGGAAATAACTGCCATGATCATCATTATTTATTCAACAAGTCGTACTATTTGCAATGTACCTTTATTTTTTACACGCGACAAAAGAAAGAAAAAGTAAATAAATAAAGAAATATTATTTTAATTACAAAAATTTTATTTATTGCTGAAACTCCTTTGCATCATTAATAATGCACTATGAAAAATTTTATTGTTCATTTATTTAATTGTATTTGCAGGTAATGTAAGTTGTGGTTTACCACAGTAGCCATCGCAATCTTTTTCTGTGAGTTATATCAAACGCAAAATTGACAAATGAATGCTTAAAACATTTTCATACATTATACAATCTACACTATAGCTAATTCTTAGCCATTATAATCACAGTGACAATTTCCGTTGGCTTCCTATTATTATTTTCGTTTTATCATACATCACCATCCACTAAACTCCATTGTTTCATTACCATCACCGCATCGATAGGTGCATCTTTCTCCTCTATCGCTACGACCGTAACTAACCATCCAAAGCCATCTCTATGCGACGTCACTGTCCTCAACTCATCATTCGACTAATCACACTATTGACCATTTTCTGTCTAGTACTGACCACATATACGCCATCGGATTACCATCAACATCATCACCGACCGCAGCAACAGCAACAACAACAACAACAGGTGCAGTACGACTGCTCGATATGTGGCCGTGCATTCACCAATTCGCGCACTCTTAGCTTCCACATGAGAGCACACGAGACACCTGGTGGCAGGCAGGAGCAACACGTGCCTTTTGCTGTTGCCACTTTGAGCAGCGGTGACGGTACCCAAGAGCACAAGTATCGCTGCAATTACTGCAGCTACTCGTCCAAGTATACTTCCAACATGTATAAGCACGTGCGTAGGATACACAAGCAGCAGGGTACCAGAGTTGAGAATGTATTCTTTTGAGAGAATGGTACGTGTCCAAGAGTGAAAATACACGTCTTTTGTAGAGTTGAGAAGATTTTCGGAAGTTTGCTGCAAAAGTGGCAGAAATCAGAAGTAATCGTACGAAGATGTATGTTTTTGATAAATTATAGTCTATTTATTTTGTCCAAGTATCAAAATCGAATCATGTCATCATAAAAAGATATTTATTTTTATGTTATTTTATTCAAAGTTTTTATATATTTATATATATAAAGAAAAGCATTTATTTATCTGTTTAGTTCCTGATCATTGCCGTATTTTCAAAGCTATATGTATATTTTAGTTTTGTGCGATCTCTTAGTATTACTGAACTTCGAGTAATGTTAATTTAAGCCTACGTTGTAGTTTATTCAGATGTATATTTAACAAACGTGATGTTTTGTAATAAGTGCCTGAGTCCTCATCTTATTGCCAGTACTGTTCATTTACATAAATAAATGAGAAGAACAAATAAACGATACCATAATGTCAAAACAACAGCTTCTATTCACTCACTATTACCAGCCACTTCCCAGACTCCAGTGTTCGTTCAGACCAGACTATAATCGTCGAGCTCATAACATCAACACTTCTCTTCTGGTAAGCTATGATATACCCACTTCCACCTACTTACGACGTTTTTTTTTCCTCAAAATCTCTCGATTATCACTCTTCGCTTCACTCCTGTTGCACTCTTGACCCACTTTGTTTTTCACTCACATGCGTCCATACGCGGTCGCCTCCTACTCTCGATCTAACCACAACATTTGTTCTCACTGTTCGCAGATCACTACCAGCCTCAGATGACGTACCGTACGAGCTTCCTCAACGTCCTTGACTCGCCGCAGGTTCCGGCTGACGACGAAGGCTCCACGATGTGGCCGGGTGGCAAACCCATGGCTTATCATTGCCCACGTTGCAATGCTGGCTACACGTATAAGAAAACCTTGATGACTCACATGAAGTACGATTGCGGCAAGGAACCGCGTTTCAAGTGTCCCTACTGTGGCAAGCGTGACAAGTGCTCGTCCAACATCTATAAGCATATACGGATGAAGCACGATGGAATGCCGGTTCAGGTGCATAAGAACTGAGTCCAGTAGATGATGAAGAAGAAGAAGAAGAAGAAATGTGGCGATTAGTGCCTGTTATGTCGTTCCGGATTGTTTGTTTTCAGATTGTTATGGTTGTCAATTTCTTTTTTTGGTAGAATATTATATAAATAATTATTGATCTGACGGAGGCGATGGGAAGGGACGAATGAAAAACTTCCACTTGA
>JAWWEQ010000055.1:26362945-26437042 GCA_035583055.1 Torymus tubicola
TGGTTACGAAGCGATTTAGGTGATTTTAAAAGAAAAAAAAATTTTGACCTCTCGATTCACCTGAGAACTGCCCATATGTATATATATTTCTTAAATTAATAAGCAGCTTGATATAGTATTTTTTTACTAATCAGTACTTATAACAAAATCGGTTTCATTCAACATTTCGAAAACCATATTGCAAAAACTAAAATTTCAGGGCCAAAACTTATTGGAATTTTAGTTTTAAGACTCATGAACGTAAACTGAATAAAGTATGTTTTTAAACGTGTTAATTATTAATGAACAAGATTAACGTTATCTCATAATTAAGACAATGCAATAACACCAACTCTGGTAGATTTAAGGATATTTTGTGTTAAATTTTTATTTTGTTTTTGTGATAATTATCTACATGTAGTCAATATTACTTTATAAAAGATTGTATTTTAAACTTACCCAATAAAGATTACCATATGAAAATGTTAATTTAATGTAATTTTTTGTTATAATTGCAGTACATTTTTTCAAATTTTTACCTTACTTTTATTTGTCAAATAAAAATTACTTAAAATGTGAAAATGGTCATTTATTTTGTCAACTTTCTTCTAGAACACATTTTAGCGCGGGCGTTTTATTTTACTTTCTTCCTGGTATTTTAGTGGTGCAGATTTTATGGTTGGGTACAACAGGTGTATGCAAATGTCAGCAATCGCAAAAGTAACAGTAAAACTATTTGTTGGAGCACTGTATACTGCGAGAGGGGACGATAAGAATGAAAAAAAAATCCTAGTCGCTTGCAACGTATTCTAGATAGAGCATGCAACAGCTTGTACAGCGATATTATTTTGGCGGTCGAGTGAGTTAAAGATAGAAATTGGTACCTCTCAGTCTCTCTATTCTTAACACGTACGTTTATTTTCAGTAGTTTACATGCATCAGGAAAAAGTTGTACAATTGACTCTCTTTTTCTTGGTGCATGAAAGAACACTCATTTTCGAAGATTGCGATTGCTCTTAAACGACCTTTCTTCCGACTTCAACTTCAACTTGCACAGGTTACTGGAAGCAGTTGCAATCTCGTAATCAATGGCAAAGTTACTTTATACTAACCAAGAACTTTTGTTTATTTTGTTCCAGTCTCCTTGCCAAACCCTAGTGCAGCACACTTCCCAACCCTGATGAAGAATTTCACGGTCATGTGGATAGCCAAGCAGCAACGTCGGCATCATCAGCAACAACAACAGCAGCATCAGCAGCAACAGCTAGCACCGCCAGCGCATCATCATCAACCTCAACAAGTGCCTCAACAGACGGGCTTGTACCAGTACTATTGCGAGGCTTGTGGCAAGGGCTACCAACATCGAGCAACGTTACTGCGGCATACGCGACACGAATGTGGCAAGGAACCTAAGTTTAAGTGCCCATACTGTGCCCACAGAACGAAGCAGAAGGGCAACCTTTACCAGCACATCCGTACCAATCATCCCGGCAAAGATGTGTTTTGTCAGACTGCCGAGGATGGCGAGTAAGAGAGATTGGCTAGTGATAGCCCGTTGTGACGATGATGAATGTTACGTGATATGACGATCAAAAATTTGATAGACTGTTTCATAAAGCGAATGTTGTAGGGGATGCTGAAGATCATGTGTTCTTTAATATTTTACCGAGTTCGGTAAAATTTTTATGTTTCTATTTATATGGATTTACGTTATCTACTATTTTTCTTATTTATTAGTATAAATAGTAAATTAGAACATTGAACGTGTGGCGCCAGCTTTAGCATCCTCTTACTATCCTGTTGCTAGTATACCGGACTTCTATATATTGTGACAAAGATGTTTGTCATACGTATTTAAAATTTTTCTACCAGATAGTCTTTTTATTTTTCACATATAAATAATTTCATTGTAATGATAGTTATATTATGTGGTATTTCATCATTTACATAATCCACATATTATAGTTTATGTATTGTCACGTCATTGTTAGTTACCATATTAATTAGGAAGATGAAAGTATTACAAAAGATCGTTGTGTTAAAAAGCATACCTCAATCATGTTGAATGAATGAATGGAATATATTTTTGGTGCTTAAGCTTACGACTGAAATACATAAAATTTATTCTGTCATCGATCGACACCGAAGGTAATACATAAATCCTTCATTTTTCTCAAAAGGTATCGATTTCAAAAGCAATTGTGCACACAGTTAAGTGCTTTAGTTCATACATTTATCGTTTGTTTTAAGTATTGAGATTATTAATTAACCACAATTAATTACTGCCTAAGTTACCTTACTCTAAATAAAAGCAGTATTTTTTATAATTTAACTGGATTTTCATAGGTTAAGAGAAATGTAATAGTTCCTAAGAAATGCATATTTTGCATTGATTATACCAGGATTTATTCTTCATGTTTTTTTTTTAATTAATATAAATTCACACTCGTATTGGTGCTAAAAATCGTCAGGCATACGCTGTGCTTTTTGGTAAAGCACTTGTAAATGTTTATGGAGGTACTATATATACCGTTGAATCACCGAGAATATGCTGTTAATCAGAATTTTTTCTACAATTAACAATATCACATGAACAGAGTCAACCTTTAATTTAATAGTCCAGTAGTTGTACTATATTAAAGAGAAAGAGTATTTATATTATGAGAATTGTGAAAGAAGAATGAGATTTAATATACTTGAAAAAAAAATCATAAAGGTATATGACGTAAGTTTAAGATACATTAGGTATCTTTAAAATACTCAGTGCTGTAAAATGAAGCCTTCCATTTACGAATCATATTTAAAAGAAATAGTTGACTTTAAACCGATGTAAACATTGTTTATATGAGGGAAAACTGCGAAGTGTTTATACTATATGTTTTAAAAATATTGTATTGTAAACACGTTTTTCATTTATTTAATATATTTATCATTGAGAAGATGTACAAGTTAAAAAATGTTTGTGTAAATTTAGGAATAGTAAAATTTTGATTTGCCAAGATGACTTGTGTATTTTTGGTAACATGTTGTACTGCCAATATAATCAGATAATCCGACTGACTAATTTATTTTTCTGATTATATTGAATACTTTAATCAATTCTTGTATATCACATCGAATTAAACGATTGCGTTTCAAAAAATGCTGTTATGTGCATTCAAGATCTCTTCATGCGTAAGCGTTGAACGACTATTTCACAGCTTTTGTGAGCCTAAAAATCATGTACGGCAAGGCCATTAAATTACACACTTTTTAAAAAAAAAATAAAAATTACATTAAAACACAAAGCAAAGTAGCTTTTAAAATGATTTCACGCTTGAAACTCCCATTATCGAAATTTTTGTCAATTAAAGTTTTCATACATTAAAATCTGTATCGTCTTCACGGTGAATGGTAACCCGAAAGCAACTTACAATTTGGCTCACAAATGAATAGAATCTTTTCACTGACACCATATTATTTTCTTCTTTCAGGTTTGCAGAGAAGTCAATGTCAAAGATCAAATTCAGCGCCTGGACGTTTTCAGTGCAATACGTGCGGTAAGATCTATCGGTGGTACCGCAACTTAACAACACATCAAAGGCTTGAATGTGGAAAAGAACCCAATATTTTCTGTCCTTATTGCCCGAGACGAACGAAACACAAGAACAGTATGCGCTCACATATAAAACGGATGCACAATGTTACGATCTGATGATTATCTTTG
Organism: Torymus tubicola; assembly: GCA_035583055.1. Lineage (NCBI taxonomy): Eukaryota > Metazoa > Arthropoda > Insecta > Hymenoptera > Torymidae > Torymus > Torymus tubicola. The sequence continues at coordinate 26,366,631 of JAWWEQ010000055.1, forward strand.
GCGTTTAACTTGTTGTTTTCCAGAATGATGTCTAATAAAGATTTGTAACTTGTTAAAAAAATATATTGTTAAAAATATATAGTTATGGCAATAAAATGTTTTGTATGATGATTTAAAATTTTGAACGTAAACATTAGTGTTCAAAAATTAAACCAAAAAGTATTTTAAATATTTAATAATTATAAACTGACAATTAATTTATACTCGCAAAAAATCAACTTATTTGTGAATTGTTAATATATTTTGATAGAAGTTAATAAAGATCATTAAGATGTATCATTTATAAATTCATCATAATCCCTATCCAATTAGAATTCTAAATGTATTTATACTCCTTACTAATTAATTTATTTACTTTTTCAGGTGGAATATGCTTGTTTGTACCTTGGGCATACATTTATTTGAACAAATCGACAATTGTCTATTAAAAGAATCTTGCCAACGTGGAACTTGCTTCTTAAATTTTGTTTATAAATAAATTTTGAAATAAAAATTACCCAACCTCATCATACAATATACTAATATATTTTAGAGAAGAAACACATTAATACTATTTATTCAAAAATTTTTTTTAACTTACTCAAGTCTGATTGTTCTAATATTATAACTTGATTATAATTTTTACTGATTATTTTGAAAGACACTGAATAAAATACTGCATCATAAGCATGGAATGATTGCATGTCAATCGATGTTTTTATTTTTCTTTTTTAACCCTGCAACTTGAACAGGGGTAGAAACATTTGTTTGACTGTGCATCCAAGTTACACGACAATGACAGCGCGGCATGCGTCAATTGATGTCGATTAATAATAGTGCACCCACGCTCACGAGACATTTCCTCGTCATTTTGTTTGACCTGCTGTGTTGTTTATTTTTATCAAGATGACTTCATTGAAGCTCCAGCTTCAATAGAACACAATATATATTACGAACAATCGCATTGCCACAAATTCCTCATAAACCTGCTACTTTGCTCACATTCTCCACATATCGTTTTCCATAGTCAACCATGTAACAAACTAACAACGGGCGAAATATCCGCCCCCTTCCTTGCTCGCTTTTCCAGAGGCGCCGCTGTTCCCAATCGTCAGGCCACGTATGCACGTCTGTCCACGCTGCGGTCAGATGTACTCCTGGGCATCGAATTTGCGCAAACATCTTAAAGTAGGATGTGGCATGGTCACCTGCGAGACACATTTCTCCTGCCAGTACTGCCCATATCGCTCGCGCATTGAAGCCAGCTTCATCAAGCATCTGCTATCGGTGCACAACATCAAATAGGACAGGCCAACCGGCGCCACGGCGCCGGAGGCGGCCCTCGCTCTTCTGCAGCATCTGCGCAACCCGGCCGCCAACAATCCCGTGCTCCTCTAAAGGGATCAGCACTAAGGGATATCCGTGAGACTCGCGATTTGACATTTTTTCTTCTGGGAGCTTTTTGAAAGTTGTCCCCAACGCATGCGCGAGATTAATGATGATTGAAAGAGAGAGAGAGATATGTGAGAATTCGAAACTTTTGACACGATGATCTTTGAGTGTATACTTTTGGCACTTCAAAGTGGAGTTTTTTTCGACTAAATTTTTCCTATATACTGAGAAATCTGACTAAGATGAAGGATTTCATTTTGAAGTGTACAATGATAATGATGATAATGATGATTGAAATTTTTTGAAAGTGTGAAGAGTGCAGCTGGTGGATTTGGTATTGCAGAAAATGAGAGGAGAGTGCAAAATTGTAGGGATGAAATGAGAAAATATATGAACCAGCTAAAATTAGTTCGTAAATCCGGAGAAAATTGTCGGATTCAAAATGATGGTATACTAGTAGTACTGACCGTATATCTACACTTATAATTCTTATATACAATATAAAAGTTATAAGTAATTGAAGTTCTTTACATAAAGTTTATTCTTTTTGAAGTAGACGCATGATTGAATGAAAATTAAATTATACCTTTCGGCTTTTGAAAGGTATATTTTTACTCTTGCGTTATTTATAATATCTGATGATAATTAATGAGAACTTCAATAAGATATTGAGATTGGTTTATCTAGAGATGTATTTTATTCATAAGTTGTCTGTAGTAACTGCGAGGCATTTTTTAAGAGAATTATTTTTGTGATTCACACTATGTTTTTCGGAGCAAAAATACAAATTGGAAATATATGCATCTATGCTTTTCTTTCCAACATGCTAAGACTGATTTGCTAGTCAATTTTTAATGTAATTATCGTTTCAAATCAATACCTTCTGATTTGAAAATGAAGTGACGTGGTAGGTTTAGAAATTAGAAAGATTTCATATTTGACTTATTTACGAAGTATTAGTGATAACGGTGAATTATAATTTCATAAAAATACAAATTATAATGATATTTTTCAAAAATTGTAAGTGATTTACGTTAAGTATTAACGATAAACGAAGGTATAATGATAATAAAATTAAACCCTTATTTTTGCTCCAAAAAATTAATATTTTCATATTCTTTATTATAAAAGATGCAAAAGAGGATGAAGTTTTATAACAAATCTAAGAGGCTGAATTTTAATTGCGCATTTTACTAGTCTTTAAGCTTTTAAACATTTACATAACTGTGTTTTACCAAAAACGTAGTTTTTATGTCAGTTCTTTTTTTTATATTTTACTATCAGATTTTACGAAATGGCTTTTATATAGCTTTATAGATTATATAAGATTTTAAATTTTACTTTATCCATCTACTTTATTGAAAAGAAATATATATATTCTTCGATTTTTTATGTGAGAATAAAAACCTTTTGTTTAATTCTCGACCGCACGTCTGTCGAAAGGTGCAATTCTTATCGAGTGAAAAGAAAAAGAAACCAAATAATCAAAGAGTACCGAGTACTGATAGATTAAACAATAAGAAAGATGCAGATATGGCAAATCTGATATTTATTTAAAACTGTGCCGATCGAAGTCGAAGACTTAGTTCTTAAGGTTTCTCCAAGATTTGATAAAAGACGAAAGAGGCTGGAGAAACGCTTGCTAACGTAATAAGTATGAGTGTATTTGCGTACGCTAGAATGACTATACCGACGCACTGCAATAGTAAAACGATCGTAAGCTTATCACCTAGTTAAAGCTAAGACGGACTTTACACTTGAAGAAATTTTTAATCGTGTTTCACCTCCTATAGGTAATTGTACATTATAATATCATTTTATCGAAAACATTCAGGTCAGTTGTCAATACTTTTTATTATCTACATATATATATTATATATATAATTCTTAATTACTATAATAGTATGTTTATACGTAATTAAAGATATATAACCAAAGAAAAGATGTTGATGAAGTTTTAAGCTAGACTATTCTATTCATGTTGTTTTTATACACTTCTTAATATTAGTTACTCTGTCATATTATATATTTTAGTCATTAAATATTATTGATGTTATGAAACACCAAAGATAATCAAATGGCAATTTTATAGGAGGTAAGCTTGAGATAGATTTTCTAAAGTCTTATATACAATCTATATCTAACGGCGTTTAAAAAAAGAAAAATGCCATAATCAAAACGTTGAAGAAGATAGAAAAAAATTTCTTTAAGTGTATTGTTAAAAGCAAGCGAGCAGTCACTGTGAAAATCGTCTATGATGAGATTAAGATGAGAAGTATGAAAAGAAAGGAAAGAATGGAATTCGGGTGAAAATTTGCCGCGCTGTACGTGAAGGAAATTGCCTATTTTTTGGTCGTCACTTTGCGGCTGCAATCACACGCGGAAAAACATTATTGAGAAAGTTGCATTGAAAATCTACGTATTGTTTTTTCGTTATCTCTCCCAGTTGCTCCCCCCCCCCCCCCCTGAAATTTCATTGCCAAAATACCAATGATGAAGCAGATACCATTAGAAAATAGAAAAATATATTTTGTAAGGATATTAAACTAAGGAAAAAGAAATAATTCTAGTTGGCGCAAAGTGTTATACAATTTATGAAGGTGTCAGCAATTTATCGCCAATTTTTGGTGCAAATTTTACATTAATTTTTTTCCGTGCATCTTTAAGCACGACGTAAGAAAGTTACTCTCGCGTTTCTTGCGACTATGAAAAAAAAGTTCCTCAAAAGCAAAATGAAAAATAAGAAAAAAAAAATAATGAAGAGATTAAATGAAAAAGCCGTTAAAGTGAAGCCGTTAAATGAGATGATGAAGAAAAAAAAAATTATTATAAAGTAACAGCGTTGCCGAAGAATGTGAGGCGAAAAATCATGAAATTTTCGACGATGAAAACGGAAAAACAATGATACAACAATACTTCTTTGTAGTTGCACTATTATATACATTTCGACAGAATATTTGGTAGAGCGTCGATATTTAGGTATACATAACAAAAAAAAAAAAAAAAAAATAAAGAAAACTTGTTCGACGTATATTTGCATATCATGGACGAGCGAAGCGAAAAAAAACGATATTTGCATAGATTTTCGTGAATCTTGTGGCCCACCGAAATTGTACTATGCGAAAAAAAACGAGAGTTAGAGACAAAATCGAAATTAAAACGCGACGCTTTATTCAAAGGCAAAATCAAAAAAAAGCGCAAAAGGCTTGAGTTTTGTGTAATTTCATACCAGAATGAGTCAGTAATGTTGAGGGGGTTTGATTTACAGTGACGACTATACATTGCAGCATGTAACCAGGTTTTGTTTCTTCTTCTGATTTTACACATAGCCGTAATACAACAATAACCAATAATGTTATACTTATTTACAGGATATAATACGCACCGTATGTCGTGCTTCAATTCGATTTGCGAAGATTTCTCAAATTCTCCGATCACATATCAACAGCGTAGTATTGTACTGATGTAATCCTCTTGCATAAACGTCTTCGCTCTTGCAAACCTACCTTTTCATTACAAAAGAATTACTCTTAATTAAAGTTTGTCACAAGAAAAATATTTTCTTTTAATTTTTGTTTTCATTTTTATTATCATTTGTAACTTGTTAAAATTTTGGTATTTTTATAAAACTCACCAAATCAAAATATTCATTAATTTTGAAATTATGTTTAAAGAAAATTATGTCGGCATTTCTGGAAAAATATTTAAAAGAATAGCTTTGATGTAAGATGATTTCTTTTGGAGAAAATGTATTTGCAAGGCAAACATAAAAGGCGTTCCCCTGTCCCTCAGATAATTGCTGCTCGCATTCCTATATGCGATATGCGCAATGCACAATTTGTACACCTCTTTCATGTATTCTCGCATGTTCGACGTAACCGATAGCATGGTCGACTCGACAAGAGTCCCAATCTCTTAAGCATAACCATAAACATAAAAAAAAATTGTGTGCAAAAAAAACCGAGTACTACGCAAGTAAGTGTCTATGTAACGCTGTTTCCCTTTACGAGTTTTTTCAATAAATACATGTAAATAAAATGGGGTCCGTAAATTCATAATCATACCAATCACAATTCTGCTATTTATAAAATTAAATTTCATGATTTCATGTTTTTTTTTGTATTTTTTATATTAGAAAAGTATTATTTCGTTAATAATGTTAAATTTTTAAATATAAAAATTTATATTTTTATTTTATAAGGTAAGGATTTAATTATTTTCGTTTTTCATATTTCCCAGTCACAAGTTATTTTTAGTGTTATACTTTTTTTATACCAAGCTAGCTTTTTTTATTGTTAATATTTCTTCAGTTATAAAAATTAATTCATGAATTTTTCAGTTTTTTAAAATATATAAATCAATTTTTTCATGTTTCAAGGCGATCTCATTACAATTTAATGTTTACCATCACTAACTACTTTTTTCTTTTTCAGGTACTGACAGTTTCCAATGTTCAATACAAGATGAATCTGAAGTATACGAAGAAATAAATATATGTATTTATGATTAATGTAAATGCCAACTGAAGAAATTCTACAAATACACATATTATGTAGCTATGAAGCTCTAAAAATGTATATAATAATACACTTTATTACATTAATTCAAGATTGTTTGGTATAACAAAGATTTTCGTAGACACCTCTAAACTGTTTACCTAATCAATACACACCTAAATAGAGAAATGGAGTGATGTAGTTTAAAAGTGTCAATTAAAAGAGTACTGACTAAACCAGCGTTCACCTTTACAGCACCATCGCCGATAACGGCCTCCATAACCAATGATATACGTTAACACGGATGCACGGAGTTACCCTTTATTACCAAAAAAAAGTAGAGAGACTGCGCGTGAGACTTCCTCGTCACCTCCTCTTCGTCTACATTAATCCAAGACAAAGCCTAACGCGACTGCGTGTCGCGCTTTTATTCTCGTTCTTCTTCCAGATACTCATCAACAACAGGTGGTATCGCAACCTCGTAGCAGACGATCAACTCCTGTACCTCTGGAGACGATGCGAGCTGCTCTGGCTGCCCTTAACGCTGGTATGTCCTTTCGCAAGGCAGCTGAACGTTTCGGCATTACCAAGTCGACGCTACAACGTATCAAGTCACAGCAACGTGCCAACGCTACTGGCAGTTTCGTCGTCACCGTGAAACTTGAACCAATAGACCAGTAGCAATACACTGGCTGTCGAATACGTAGAAAATCAATCGGCCTGTTGGGTAGTATGGTGTTGTTGTAGTCGTAGAGATAGAGATATAGCTGGGCCGAGTAAATATGAAGTTTGGAGTGTGTTTGATATTGGTTGATAGTTGTTATGTAACGGGGTTGAGATTTTTTTTTAATGATGTAGAATAGTTGTTTAGTTTCCACTGTGGTTGAACATCTTTTATAATATTATGTTAAGTCTCATTGTATTTTAAAAATATATCAATGCTATTTTGATCTATGATTTTTGAAGTTATCCTACTTGATTGACATCAGAAAGAACTGTAAGTTGAATAATTTTTTTATGTAAAAATTATATTTCTATTCTGACGTTATCAACTAAGTTTTAACACATCACAATATGTTAATTAGGGCGATATGTTATAATGTTTTATTCATACACATTGTACAACAACGATTTATTATTCTGGCTGTAGTCAATCACAACAGTGAAATAAAGAAGCCCCACATGAAGCATAGAACGAAACCCAATGTTTGTATATTTCATCATTCAATCGTTCACTCAGCCCGTGTAGTTAGAAACATTCGCACATAAATCAAATGTTTACCTCGCTCGTCATTACAAGTACACACAAACTGACGTCAGCCCGTAAAGTTTTTGTTCCAGGCTACAAATACGATAACACTGTTCAGTATTACGACGAGTACCCACCGACGATACATCAACAATCTGATCCACTGAGCCTGCATCCTAACACGTATATTGTCGCTGAACCAAAAACAAAACCATTGATTCGTAAAACATCTTGGATTGCTACAAGATTTCAACCCCGTGGTCGTGGTAGACAAAGACGTCCTGTGTCTAGCGACCAGCTGAATCGTGCAATGGCGATGATGACCGCTGGTGTGTCATTGCGTCGTGCCGCTTTAGCTTGTGGCTTTGACAAGACAACGCTCTCACGTATCTTGAAGAAGATGAAAACCGAGTCGTAACAAATCGGATTTATTGGTTAATCTCTCTACTATCATTTATTGACGATAATTTTAAAGGTCAATCAGTATTACGAAATTTAGCGATGTATATATTGATGTATGTAACGTGTAATAATATTACATGGGTTTCATGAGAATCTCTCCTGTTCTATATATTTAAGTGTAATAAATGAACTTTCGTACATATTTTTTGAAATTTATTATTATCACTGAAGTGAATTTTCCCTTTTCTTTCATTGCAGATCGACCGCACATTCTATGTAGTGCTAAAAGTTCCTAATTCTACCAATTTTATCTTTTACGCATCGACAAATATCTAACTAACATGGCAATAACGTTGTTTGTTGCAGACGACAAGGATTCATTTGAAGAGATTATTATTAAAAATGAGATCGATGACGAAAACCATACGGAACTCGTTTTCGCAAAGCCTGATGCTATGGAACAATTTCAGCTTGATGCCGGTATCAATGTTCAGCTTCAAGAGGATGAGGAAGGAAATAAATTCTTTATGCTAGAGACGTTTGACGATGATGCCCAAGACCCCGCGGTCGGCCCGAAGGAAATCATTAAAATAGCTGAAAGAAGTAAGTAGTTTATAGATAACGTTTGTTAATTGAGTAGGGACACATTGAAAATATTTAAGCACACCTATTATGTTTATTATTATCTGATTTGAGCCAGTTTTTCTTTTCGAGGTTACATATTTTGTTACTTATTTTGCACTTAATAAAATATTTATTACACGTTGAACTAGACCAATTGTTAAAAAATAAAGCATAATAATAAAAATAATCATAAACCTGTAGATATTTTATTTTCATTCTCATCTATTTTCCAGCTCCAGAGAAGATTGCCTACAAGGTTGTGATTCCGTCTGCGCGGCCTAACTTAAATACGTTTGAGGGCTGGTGCACGCGGAACGTTGCTAAGAGTTCGGAAGTCGCTGCTGGATCTGAGGAGGAATCCATTTTACCTAAACCGCCACGGACCATCGGTGCTAAGCCTACATACCGCATGACAGCAAACTTAAGAATGGCACTGCAGGCTATCGACGACGGCGTCAAGTACACTACCGCCGCCAAAGCCTATGGCATATCCGTCGAGAGGCTTAAGTCTATCAAAGTGATGGAGATGCGCAATCCCGAGTTTATTAAACATCGTAAGTGCCAGATTAATAATTTCTTATGTTTTTAGGTTTAAGTATGTTTTTTTTGAGAAATCAGATCAAGAAAAGTCTGCAGATTATTGGTTATTTGCTACGTAAATCCGAATAGGTGACAATTAGTCATATCGACTTACAATAATTACGTTGTTCTGAACTTTTTCAAATACCTAAACGATTATGTATTTACGAAATTGAATATTTACCAAGTTAAGTGAATTTTACTTATTCGAATTAGATGATGAACCTGCAGATTGTTCTTGTATATTGAGGGAGATCATTTTTGAATTGCTAAGTTATTAGTTATTTATATGTACGTAATCTCTTAGCGTAACTTATGATTTTTGTTTTGAAAACAGTAATTATTTTTTTATAAGGTAGGAGTATATAAATTCTTAACAAATTATATTTTTTACAGGAAACTCTTTGCAACTGCCAAAACATGTAAAACAGCCGAAAAAGAAGTGAATGGTTAATAAAAACTGGATTCGTTCGTTTCCGTTGAGATATATATATGTTTTTTAAGGGTTTGGGTGAACAAAAAGGAAAACTGCTATAACATAAACCAGGCACGAGTGACGATTTGAAAATTTATGGAAATAGCGTTGGAAATGTTTCTTTTTGTATTACCTACAAGGTTCATTTTTGTTTACCGCACTCTAGACCCTTTGATTATGTGCTGTAATTAAGTTCTAGAGATTATCGATAATACTTTAGGTCTTAGGCTTTGTGATTTTTTATGTACGCTTTAAGGAACATTGTAACTCAATGTTATTCACATTGAACACACGCTTTATTCTACAAAAATAAGTAACATAGTACTTTGTAAATTGTGAGCAACATATCTTACAACAGCGTTTAAAGTACAATATTATGAGTCCAAATCATACAGGTTGAAATGCGCTTATACCAGAATGTAAGTAGTGCACATTTGGTAATAGTTTTAACCATATTTATGTTACATGGATTATTAATCAAATTAATAAACCGATTTTTAACCGAATAGAATAATTTTTTCATAAAACTATTATATCACGTGTTTTAATCGTATACCTTCCCACATTATATTAAAAACAAAAAAATTTATTCTGCAACCTACAACATTTACTTTGACTTAGCAATATCTGTACAGAACCAACTGAAGGAGTTGCGTCTGCGCTCATGTACATAAATTTGTGCAAGACTCTGATTAACGTGCCTCCCTTACATCCTTGCTCTCATGCTTACGATAAATTGTACCATAAGACAGCTATCAAGTCCGCATAAGTCCCACAAAGGTACAACAACTGTAATTATTATAAAAAAAAAATCCCTACTTTTATAGCCATCACGAACGCTCACAACATCAGCAACGTATTCCCCCGCCCTATATATGAAAAATGCTCACAAGCCACTTTTCGCTCGTTTTTCTCTGTGTTCCCAGGCGGCGCACGACGTCGCAGCTTCCTCAGCCTCAGCAGTAGCAACAACGGTCAGCATCATCAGCAGCAACATCGACTGACTTATCCTTGCGGCAATTGTGGCAAGCAGTACAACTACCATTCAAGCCTGGTGCGCCACTTGAAGCACGAGTGTGGCGTCGAGCCGCGTTTCCAGTGTCCACTCTGTCCTTATCGCACCAAGCATCGGTCCAGCCTCAACACTCACATCAACGGAAGACATCTAAAGCGACAAGCTGACGACGCGAAGCCTGTCGCTACTGGTATGGCGACGGATGGGGGATTCCCTGAAGCAGTGAAGGAGGGAAGAGACGTACAGTGGTTGGGGTAAAGTAGATAGGAATTGCATTGATTTGAAGCTTTGGGTATTGCTGAATGAGTTGTAAAAGATGAAGCTTATTTTGACGTGCATGTAGAATTCTCTGAACTGAGGTGAAGTCTTGGATTTGTTCTACGTAATTTTACGTACACATCGAATTATAGCGTACTTTTTATGATTCGATTGGTTATATTTTTGGGTAGAAATTAAAAATTTCACGTTAGGATGGGTACATTCTTACCGTAATTGGTATTTTAGTATAGGGTATAAGAAGCTTTAAAAGCGTTGATTGTCCTAAACAACAGGGTGCGAGCATTACAGTTAATAGTCAACAAGTGCAATTGTATAATGAACTTATTAGGCAATGCATTTACTGTACCAAAGTAACTAGGTAATGCCACACATAGGAGTATGACAATAACAGTTGTATTATTTTTATAGAGTTCTTTGTTCTTTTCTTTAAATCACGAAGTGATTAAATGTTACCGGATTACTGACAAAATAGATTCTAAAGACTACTAGCCTAATAAATATACCGCACAAGTATACGAGTTACTATGAAAAAATACAGTCAAACATGTAACCAAAAAAAAAAAGAAAGCTTACCGCGTAGGATGAATAACACAAAATGATGAAATAGACACTCTGAAAATGTTGCTGCATCCTCTCTGAAGATTAACTAATAATTTAAACACGTGACTGTATGAGTATATTTTATTACAGATAATATGGCGAGAATAGCATTGCTTTGTACTGTATATAAATATGATAATATAAATGGTAGAACAAATACTGCAATTATCGTTACGAAAATATTATGTTTTGTTAGATGGCGTTGCCATAATTATATTGTAAGGTAAATTACATAGTCAACGAATTGTAAAAATACCAAATATCATATATCAATTTTATACGAATAAATGATCTATTGAAAATATACGTGTAGACTGTTCTTCAACTACTTTGCCACATTGAATATTTGTATATTATACTTTTGTAAATGTTTTGTTTCTTCAAAATTTTTCTTTTTTGTTACAGCTATTTACTTTAGTTTAATCCTGGTTGTAAAAAAATATGTTTATCTAATTTACTTTTATTTCATATTATCTTGCTTTCGACAAGTCGTAAACCCTAGTTTCATTCGACCACCGTTATTTACCCTTGTAACCGCTTTCGAGCCATGCCTCGTCCACTCGCAACTCGTCAGTAGCAGTACCACAACGACCACATAGCCTACACTCAACAACAACAACAAATAAAGAAAAACCGTACGTTTTCTACACTACCACACAATCGACAATCAACAATCAACAATTAATCGTCGACCTTCCGTCACTAATACAGGTTCCCTCTTTTTTTCAGGCCATCAGCAGCAGCGTACACCATCGCTTCGGCATCCGCGTCAACGTCGTTCACGTGGCCTCGGCATGTACGCCTGTGAAAACTGCGATCGACGCTACTACGAATTGAAGAATCTGAAGCGTCACATAAAACAGGAGTGCGGCCGCAAACCGACCTATCAGTGCGTCCACTGTCCTTTTCGTTCATCCTACAAGACCCACATCATACTCCATGGCGCTGTGCATGCCGATGAGGAAACGGTGCCAACTAGTAGCGGATCCAGACAGAAGATATCCTTTGTCACGACGTATTAGTGTGGAGTGACTTTTTGGCACTTGTGTGATATGTATACGGGCTTTTCTTTACGAAGACTGCAAAGAAGAGAGATGAGGTGCTGTCAAATCGACCAAAGCTTGGAGTTTAGATTTTATTAATATTTTTTTAAGGACTTCTTTTGATTCCATGCCCTTGTTACTGTTTTTTTCTGAAAGATTTTTTATGATTTGTTTTAACAAAATATTGTGATTGTACTTAAATACATTGCATAAAATGAAAGTTGTTTATCGCACAAAACTACGTTGTAAGATATAGTTATAATTAAGATAGAATCATGAATTGAAAATGTGTTAGTATCAAAATTCCATTTTTAATCATGGTTATCATTATATTTGTTTCCAAACATCAACTACCAACTTTGTAAAATTTTATCGACCAATCGTACCCGAAGTATACCCAATAAACTACAATTTCGTACCAGTCGCTTTTCTTTACAATCCCCCCCCCCCTCCCCCAAAAAAAACACACTCTTTTCATATACATACACATTATATACACAGATTGTCCCGTCAGTACAATAAAGCTATGTTGAATCCCCCCTCAGCGTCATTCCCGAATACACCAACCTACCCATTATTTAACGTTCCTGTTTCAGACAAGCCATACCACAACGGCGGTGGTAGCGGGACCAACGTGTGCATCACCTGTGGCAAGGCGTACAAGCACAAGCATCATCTGAAGCGTCATCGGGACTTTGAGTGCGGCGTCGAGCCGAAATTTGGCTGTTCCTACTGCACGCATCGCACGCGCTACAAAGATAGCTTGATGAAGCACATACTGGCACGCCACAAGCATGCTGTCAAACCTTATCGTCAGCAAACTCATCATCGTCATTTCCTGGATGTAGCGGATGAGCTGCTGGAACCTAATGTCACGCTGCAACTGGGCGAGTTTGCTAGATTCGCTGAGGATTATGAACAGCAATAGATGACTCTTGGGGGGACGAGGGGGGGACACCTATTTGTATATGATGATGAAGACGACGACGACGATTTGTATATAGGGTAATATGCATCGTCGCTGGGTATGTATGTATGCAGTCGTCTGGTGTCTCGTTCGATGGTTACTTATCTCAGTGCACGGATGATTTTGCATTTACTGTGTAGCTCAGTATTGGAGCGGAGTTAACTACGTGTGCTGTAGTTATTTTTGGCCTAAGAGGTTCTTAATGGTCGCATGAATATGATGATGATGATGATGATGATGATAACGTTATAGCTTTGTGTAGATTTTTAATGTTAGGGAAAACAATGTCTGTAACAAAGCGTAAGAAAACGTACTTCTAGTCCAAGAAAGATAAACAAATCGCAGACTGAAATGTATAATTGTGACAATTAACTTCACTGTCATTCCAAAAGCGAATTGAGATGTATCTATATCGTGTAACTATTTTTCTTGCCATAATTTAAGAATACCTCTTAAGTTGAAAAATTCAAGACAAAGACGTTTAAAGTAGTGTGAATGGAATCGCTAGAATTATGATGTATTGAAGTAAGTTAATTAAGGTGTACGTATGATAGTTTGCCAAAGCTTCCTCTACATTTGTATACGATGAATAAGCCTAAGACACGTGTGACTATATTCTGTCGTTATTGGATTTGAATATATGTTTTAGATAAGTACCTTTTTACGTCACTAGGTATATGAGAAAATAAGCCAAACAAGATACTGTATTATTTTGTAGATAACTCAAAGAAATGAAAATAATATATATTTTTCTGATCATGATGTAACACACAATTTAATCAAAAAATTTACATACATGAGAAAAATATTGCGGCGAGCAGTGAATGATACTGGATTGATTTGATCAAACTGAATCCTTCATAGAAATAAGAATATTTTTCGCCAATCGTGAATATCTAAAGTACGAACATTTTTATACATGTATATACAATGATGAGTCGAATTAAAATGTTGTTTTTCAAATATTGCCCGTGTACCAGTCTTATTTGATTCACCTTTTGTGCTTGTTACGTTTATTTTCCTATTTCACTTTTGTTTCGAAAAATGTTATTGCGAAAACTGGTAAGAGATTCCGCGCACACATACACATACGCACATATATACAGCTTACTGCTCCCAGAAACAATCATCTCTTTGTTTTGCCACACGACTCTACATCATTTACATTATTCATCTCATGTCTGACTCCAAATACATTGTGCATCTCGCTCATATATTATCCCGGACTTAATGGAAAGGCTCTACCCTCGTTTCAGGTAAAATCTTACTCTCATCATTCTCTTACATTAACATTCTTCTTCCAACCATTCGTACAAAAAAAAACTGACCCCAATTCTCTTTGGCCCCTACCGTTCACTCGACAATCCCTCCACTAACACATCAAATTTTCGCTTCCTGTTTCAGTGCCGTCTGCGTACATCGCGACACGTCGTCTGCGCTCCACATACTCAACAACAACAACGACGACGACAACCTCAACGATCGTACGACGCTATCTGTGCGCTGATTGCGGCAAGATGCTGGCCAATCGAGCATCCCTTGTACGTCATCGTATCTACGATTGCGATGGCAATCAACAGCAGCAGTCGCAGTGGCCGTCACAGCAGTATCAGCAGCCAAGAAGAAGTGGCGGTAGTAACAACACCACCAACACTGTAGCAATCAGATCCAAAAGGAAGCACGTCTGCGACAAGTGTAACAAGTCCTACGCTTTCTTCACGTCACTCTGGCGACACCAGAACTACGAGTGCGGCGTTGAACGCAGGTTTTGTTGCGTGGCCTGCGATGCCAAGTTCTCGCAGAAGAGCAATCTTGACCGACATGTCAGAGCGAGACACACGAATTGATTAGAGAGATGATGGAGAATTTTGAAATGGTTGTAAGGTGTGGGCGGTGATGAGATGGCTGAGGTTCTCAGACGTCTCGAGCTTTTATCTGCATTTATAGGATTATAAAATTATGTTGTTTAGTGATTTATTATCCTATTTACGTCGTTGTAAGGATCAAGCGTATACGATACGATATTATATGTAAACAGGGGAAATTTCTATTTTTATGTTTTACGTTAAATTTATAGAATTCATTATGGAATAAAATGCCTTATTTTTTTTAGAAAACTTTGAAGCATTAGAATTAAGTATTTTTAATTGTTAGTATTCGAGCACGGTATGCTGTTAAGTCTTTCCCTATGATATAGGAAACATATAAAGCTATGCATTGAGCGTTGTATGGTGTGAAGTGATTATCATTTATAGATT
This sequence comes from Torymus tubicola, assembly GCA_035583055.1. Taxonomy (NCBI): domain Eukaryota; kingdom Metazoa; phylum Arthropoda; class Insecta; order Hymenoptera; family Torymidae; genus Torymus; species Torymus tubicola. Next base: position 26,381,989 of record JAWWEQ010000055.1, read on the forward strand.
TTATCGTGATTGCCTTAGGTACTGAAAGACCAAGGTAATTTTATCTTGTGGTATGATTTATACTTTATGACGAGTATGTACATTGTGACTGATTTTTGCAATTGATGCCCAATTTTGTACTTACAACGAACACATTCACAATCATTTTTTTATAAGAAATGCCTACAAGATTTTACTGGCCAATAATACTCTAGGTGTAAAGTAGAAAATAAATTAACTTTAAGCATTATTATGAGAATGAAAACAACGGTTGTGTAGGCGTAAAATAATGCCAAAAATATAAAATTGATATTAAAATGGAGTTTTTTTTTCCATCATAACCAGATAACCTCTTATTAAATGAAATAATTATTTCTGCAGTCACAATCCATCTTTTACACTATATTAATGAATATCTATTTTCTTTGCAGGTTTTGGAACAACGAAATGTCGATAAACTTTTCAGAAACATGGTACGCCACCGATATCCACAGTTATAAACATTTTTCAAGACCAATAAGAATAAATTCATTGTTCATTTTAAATAAAGATGAAAACTACTAAACCAATTGTTCCCTCATTGTCCTCATAAACAACTGGTGATTGTAAGTGTAACAGTGATCGTCATCGTCTCGTCGTCCACGTCACACCCGTGTGTATTGTCGTCCTGTGTTACTTATCTCATCATTCACATTTATCTAACCCATCTTGTCTGCTCTCACAGGTCGACGAGCAGTAATGCGTACACAATCAATGCACGATTACTACCGCATCACCAAGCGTTGGTCTCAGCTGAGCCAAACTGTGAAGAAACTCGATACGACCGTCGTTCATCGCAAAACCGAGCAACATAAATGCAGCAATTGCGGTAAAACCTTTGCTAGCAAGCCAAGCCTCTCGCGTCATATGAAACAGGATTGTCCAAGTCAGCGCAAGTATCATTGTTCCGTTTGCCCAGCCAAGTATTCGCAGAATATCGCGCTTAGACGGCACATGATGCAGAGGCATGAAGTCTATGTACCACCCAGATATTTGATGCCTAAAAGAATCTTTGAATGACGATGGTCAACAATGACGGCTCGAGTATGAATTGAAGCATCGAGGAGTTGTCTACACACAGGACGATAGTTTTTTTTTTTATAAAGACTGAAATTAGATTGCTAGAAATTTTTACTTATTTGATACATATATTTATATTTTTTTTTAATCGTACTTGAGAAGTGCGTGTGTTAAGCAAGGCGTTTTTTTAAGCAAGCGTTTAACTCTAAATTTATCTTGAAATTTATTTATGAGACATTTTAGAATATTCATTGTATTATAAAGTACCGCTGCGTTCGTGAAAAGTGAGAGGAAAAGAAATTGATTGTGAGTCAAATGCATGAAATGTATAATGTATATCTTGTAGCGAAAGAGAACAAAAAAATATTGTTGTTCCTCGTTATTATTGACAATAAAGCCATACCTCTACACGAGCAGAAGAAATAAGATCAAGCCTTAATCCTTCACACCCGTTCTACCATTCAATCAGCAATTAATAACGCAACAACAACAACAACAATAAATGTTCTCTCCCATACAGCAATCTTTGCTAACCAATCGCTCCTCTTCTTCTTTTTCAGGTTACTACATCGATTTCTCATATACACCACCCAGCAGTAGGATAGTCCCTGTACCATACAATAACGAGGACACTGGTGAAAAACTACAGTGTCAACGTTGCGGCAAGGTTTATTCACTAAAACACAATCTTCAGCGCCACATAAAATTCGAATGCGGCGGACAACGACGGTTCTGGTGCTACCTCTGCCCTAACAAATACACGCAGAACGCGAGTTTACACAGGCACCTGTTGCATCACCACAACGTCGACGTAAAGGAAGCGAAAAGGGGAATGAAGTACGGTGGCACACCGCCCCAGTGACTTACTTTGCTCGAGGGGTGATCGTTACGAGACTACAGCTGATGTATATAGGGTCGAACGTGCGCGTTTTGTTCTACCTATATACTTACGAAGGGAATCGATGTTACAGCTGTTGAGCGTACTTCGGATATTCGTTAAGGATATATATATATATATATATATATATAGCGTAATATTGTTCAAAATATTATTGTACTTGTATAAAGTACGCGACCTGTGTACTTAAATTTTTCATACAATGATTTCATTAAGTTATGTTCTGATCTCAAACGTGGAGTATAAAATAATATATAAATGAATATTTTTTGTAAAATGATTTACTTATCAAGAGAATTTATTGTTACCTTAATAAGATAATTTATTCGTGCGTCGCTATATGTAATGTTACTTATGTAATAAAGATGAAATTACGTATGCACAAATTGTGATGTGAATATTGTATATATGTATAGATTTGCAGCCTTACCATACCTTATATTATGTACGAAATACACAAAATAGATACAACAATGGTTTCAAACATGACAATCGTTGCCAATCCCCTTGTCTTATTCAAAATTTTAATTCTAATAACCTGCAACTGGACCGTATTTTCTTTTTCTTTTTTTTAACATTACGTAGCTCTTTCATTTTCACTTTTAATTTTCGTTAGTCAATTATATCTCTTATATAAGTACTCTAGTATTTTCATTCTCCCCCTGCCACTATTTACTACTATCATACCTCATCATTGGGCTCTCCGGATTCACTTTTTTCATTTGACAGTTAAAAAAAATAAGAAACAAACACGCAAGTCCACCGCATCTCTTTTATTTTTCCTCGTCGATTACAATTCGCCTTATACTTTCTTTTTTTGCGCTCTTTTCTTCTAGCTCCCTAAACGCATATAATTATATATATATAACAGACCATACATACATACACACACACAGCCACGAACGGATGTGAAGACTTTCTCAAGACACAATATCTCACTTGTCCCTTTTTGTCTTCTTTGTATTTTCCAGGACACATCGTGCTAGTGGAGGGTGGCGAGCGCTTTCTGGATGGCAATCGTTGCGACAAGTGTGGCCGTACCTATCAATCGCGTTATAGTCTGAAGAAACATCTCAAGTTCGAGTGTGGCGGACGTAAGAACTTTGCCTGTGACCTCTGCGAGAAGAGCTTCACCCAGAATGTCAGCTTACGTCGGCATTTGCTACAGTATCACAATATTTATCGGCCACCACAGAAGACTTGTCGACGTTACAAAAGCACGTGAATCGAATCCGAACGATTTTTCGTTGATTTTTTATTTTTCTTTTCTTTGTTTTTATATCAGAACGAACCTGTATGGTGATTAGATTATGATAGCTAGGTATATAATTAGTATATAATTAGTATCACGTCGACTGAGAGGGAAAAAGGGTATTTTCGACTATGAATTAAGAAAAGGTTTCAACTCGCGAGCTTTTTTCGTGGACTTTTGGAAATATTATTATTTTTACAAATAAAGATACATTTCTTTTTCATATACAATAACGTGAAGACTAAATTATTTTTAATAGTTTAATAATATTGTGTTAAAAAGTTAATTTATTTTGAAAAAGTCTTGCAGCTTAATTTTCTACGACCTGAGACTTTCAAACTTGGAATTTTTTGTTTATTCAAATTCCGGTTTCAGTAAATGTCTAACATCTCTGTGCCTAGTTTTTCAGAATTCGGATTGTTCATGGGTTTATTTCACTTTATCTCTAGTGTTTCAGAACTGACCTTAAAATATAGATCACCGTCACTGTGAGGGTTACCGAGGTTGTATCTATTGCACTCAAAGTACTACCCAAAGTTTGCAGAAATATATTTGTTCGAAATCGATGCAGTGCTTCCAAACTAAAAGTTTTGAAAACGAAAAAAAAACCGCCAGTTGAAACTTTTGTTAACTCGCAGACAAGTTGGTATCTTCCTTATCTTCCATAGTTTTTAATTATGTATAAATAGAATACAGATTATATGATTTTTTGTAGAATTTCACTAAAAGCCGACTAGACACTTTTTTTAGTCTGCACTTCAGTTGAAAACTTTTTCCTTCCAGCCGTTGATATGTAAGCTTATATGAACATGACATCAAATTTTGTAATTAGAGCCTAAATGCAATTGTGTGTAATTATAGATTTCAATTATGTATAAGTAGAATACAGATTATATGATTTTCTGTAGAATTTTATTATAAAAAAAATTAATTATGAGTTGTAATCGTAAAATATTTCATGTATAAGTAACGACTTTACAATGTTTTCTGTGGACATTAATGATTGTATGTGCCTTGTAAATGCGTGTAATAAGCTTAGCTTTGTCGTCAGATAAATGTGCTGATACTAACCTATTTATGAAGATTTTGCCATTTAGAAGATTAACAGCCGATAGTGACAGCTACTATAATTTTTTTTTCTTATGTAGCAACATAAGAAACAACAACCTTGTATGTAATTTTACACAAGTACAAATATTAAAGACTTAAATAGTTTCTAATACATCGGTCTATTTTTTTGTCAATCATTGTTATTACTCAACAACAACACGTTTTTCGCCAAAGTTAGAAGAATATTCGAAGATCTTCGTCGAAAATCCATTGTTAAATCCACGTCATGAAGAAACACACATATAATTAAATTATCGCAGTAAGTTAGTTTTAAAGTAGACAATTAAAATCGTACACAAACATGTATTATAATTATATAAAAAATAAGACAATTAAAATCCAATTTTTACTTTTATCAAAAAATACAAAAGTAATTTTTCTTTCGAAGCTTCTTCCACTTCATTGTTTCGTTATCTAAATATCGATTCTCACGTTTCGATATCGATATTATCGGTTTTTTTACTTTCACTTTTCCGTAATCACACTTGAAAAAGCCACCAAATACAATGAATGCCTGCTTCGCAAGAGTACCAAAACAGTTATAGACTCGCCACTGTAAGTTCTCTTTCCATTCGTACCACCTATAACAAATGAAATGACAACAAACAATTCTCACAAAAGCAACGAAAAATAACAAAACTAATCCGAACGTCTTTTTCTTCCGGGCTCTGTTTCAGTTACACTCTTCTGCAGCACACTCTCACCTGAGGTTTGGCGTTCCTGTAAACGCGATCTCCGCTGTCTCAAGTGCTGCAAGAAATACAGCGATTGGCGCTGCTTGAAGAAACATATGAATTACTTCTGCCAGATACAACCGCTTTATCCGTGTCCGTTCTGCAGTCATCGAGCGAGGATCAACACTCTGCTTAAATATCATATCATGCGCGAGCACAAGGATGAACTTTATTACTGAGGTGCTGCGAAGACGAAGAAAAAGAAGATGAAAAAGAAAAGACTTTGCACCGCGATGTGGCGTTGTTTTGTATATATTTATACAAAAGCTGTATACGTAACTTTTTGTGCGATAGAGCTAGTCGTAGACTAAAGAAAAATAAAAAGACTTATTTTTTAAGAGTGTATTGGTAAGATGTAGACGAACTGCGATATATTCTTGTGCTTTGACTAGATAAAGGCTATTTCTTTTCACAGTAACTACGAAGTGAGGTACTAATTAAATTAATTATTCTAGTTAACATTTCATACCTATGCTTACAATGAAAATGTTAGCTTGATTTTATATATTTCCGTGTATATATTTGACCTTATCGATAATCTAATTATTTATTTTTAGAGTATAAAGATTATTTTATAAAAATAGAGTTATTGTAACATAAAACATTGAATAAAATGTATATTTATATATTGTATAGCAAGCATTCGCTCATAGAAAAATAAAATTATAATATTTGACAACAACTTAGTCTTCTTACTAATATTATACGTTAACATTTCTACAGCTACTTTAAAATGAACAGGCAGTCATATGTCATTTTGTTTCTACTTTTTTCTCTCGAATAATGGTGATTTCGATTTCCAGCTAACGACGGCATCTGCAAAACCTCCCATTATAACGCGCAATAGACACTCACGCCTATGAAGATGACTAACACTTTTTCTGAAAAAGTCACCAAAAAACGTAGAAAGTTATTAAACAAAAAAAAAAACAAACAAACAAAAAACATGAAAAATAAACGTAGAACCAGCAACAACGACACCAATCAATCAACCCACTAGACACAATCTTCGCTTGACTAACACTTTAACGTTTCTGTTTCAGACTACCGCACGAGCTTCGACGGCGCACTGGGTAACATCGCTAAAGAGTGGCTTACCAACACCGCCACTACTTCCAAAGTCAAAGATCAACCTCAGCAACATCAGCAGTACGTGTGTCCTCACTGTAGAGCGAGCTTCCATATGAAGGTTCTTCTGAAACGTCACGCACAGTTCAGTTGCCGCATGAATCCACGTGCTGCTGTCTTCAAATGCAACTTCTGCAACTACACGAGTATGTACAAGGCGAATGTCGAGCGTCATGTGCGTAACGTTCATGACCGTGGTAGCGTTAAATTCCGTTGTCATCTTTGTAACTTCCGTAGCAAGTATACCTCGTGTGTACGCAGGCATATGAAGACTTTTCATGAACAAAATTGCTCGGCTAACCGTGCCAATGTGCCACCGGACGTGAAGTAAGCGCGTCTGTAGGCTTTATCCATGGAGACCATGACTTGTCGTTGACTTGAGAAGTCAAATATTGTGGCAAGGCTGTATACTTTTGGCTTCTATAGGTTAACGAGTTCCTAGAAATAAAAGAAAAAAATGTAACAATTTATGTTAGTTATTGAGTATTTTTATAGATTTAACTCTTTCGTTGATGGTTACTGATAAAGCGTTTTCACTTTATCCTCTAGACGACGACTTTATGTATTAATGATATATAATTAAGTATACGTCCAATTTACGTCTCGTTACTTTGTTAAACGTATATATATTTCGAGAAAATATACATGAGCGATATTCAAAAATAAGAAGAACATTAGCACCATTTTTGAAAGGGTGAAAATGTTATTCTAAAAGAGTACCACGTTCATATAATGACGGATTTGATTCGTTATACATATCGAATAAGTTGAAAAATTAAATGTTATTTAACTTAATATTTTTGACAAATAAGAATTTTAATATTGGTTGACATTTAAATATAATCTTAAGATTTTTACTCATTTTAAAATTTTATTCTAGTTTTACATATAAAAGTAATTTTGAAGTCATTTAAGAAACATGACACAAAGCATAACCAACTTTTAAACTATATTGATTAATTTAGAAGTATACGTAACAGAATAAGTATTTCAACTGATAAACAATACAATTTATTTAGCTGGTTATATAATACGTAAATAATAATATAAACCTTGCATCCATCGTGACAAATTGCATTTCTTTGGAAATATGCACAATACGTAATTAAATATATATTAGTTATATAAAATGTTTAATTCTCACAGTAAGTTCGATAGCAAAGAAGTAGCCTTAACCAATAGCTTTTATCGAAAAATGTATTGCATCGTTCATTGATTAAACATTGTTATTTACCATCATTATCTGAAACAACGATTTAAAAATGGATAGTCATTATATTTATTATTATACTATTTGAAAATAATCGAACTTGATCTCGTTGGGATGGTAATTACAATTAATTTTTACAGAATTCGAACAAAGTACAGAAGTGATAGTAGTCTTAAAATTTTATTACAAACGTTTTTCCCAGTGATGTCCGGTTTTTCAGCATTTTTATATTTTGTACATAGGAAAACAATTGTAATTAACATTTATTTCTTACATTTCAATTTCTTAAATAAAATTTTATTTATCATAATATTTTCGTGATGTCCATGAGTATTGTTTTTACTAGATTACCACAAACACGAACAATACATGACTGTCCTTCTGAATATTGCAACACACGTTATTTAGTAAATGTAAGTATTTTTATTATTTCTCAATTCCAAAGAGAATATCATTTTTAAACCGACTGAAATCGTTAAACAAATAAACAAATACTATTTCCAACAATATATACCATTCACACGCTTGCAACTGCTTGCAAGTGGCAGTTACACTGTTGTAAAAATAAAAAAAAAAGATCAATACCATGTAATGTTTTTCTAACGTTTTCTCCCTTACTAACAATATCGTTCGATCTTGTTTCAGCTACGTACTGGTTATCGGATGTTAAGGGTAGATTGGGTTATCAACTAGATCCGACGTACGATCTCAATCGGCAGAAGTATCCGTACGTCTGCGCTGATTGTGGAAAATTTTATGCAGTGCACAGATCGTTGTGGAGGCATCGTAAACATGAGTGTGTCAACGCAAAGCCACGACTTAGCTGCGATCTGTGCAGTTACCAAAGTCCTCATAGATGGTGCATTGACAATCACAAGCGAAAGCATCACAGCTAAAGAATTTCATCTTTCAAACAAAGATGATAAGACTGAGTTTCTCAAGTTCAGAAGAACAGCCAAATACATTTTGATTCCATGAAAATGTTATACTCGCATAACGTGTAAGATGTATTAAAAAATAGACTGTACCAACAATGTTCCATAGACTTTTTAAAGCGTGTGTAGTTTTATTTAATTGACAATTTGTTGAGATTCATGTTATCGAAATATGTTTATTTTATAAGCAACGAATAAGCATATTTTCTAATTTATTTATGAATTGTACTGTTTACTGCGGTTAAAATAAAATTTATTATATAATTTAGTTCTCTTATTTTATAATTAGAGAATTATTTTAGGATATTCATGACAATGTATGTTTATTTTAATGCTATACATTTACTAACACATATCATTATTTTTTCAGGATGATCATCAAATTTTACACCATCAATACATCAACTTTATACAAGAAAATATATAATCCATGTTTTATTTTATTATTTTTCTTGGAAAATAAGGATTATTCCATAACAATAAATGTTTGTAAGTGTGTTTGATGCAATTTCAATAATGGTATAGGAGCAACACTTTTACCGATTCTAAATGTTTTTCCATTGCATTCCTTCATTATTATCTTCATTTTATAAACTGTGTAATTTATCTCGATATATTACATTACTAGCGACTAACTACGATAATGAACGATGTAGTTATTATCGTACATGCATTTGTATTATCAACAAATCCCAAGCAAATCCAATAAAGCCCACCAAAGTAGCCGAGCGAGTCTCGTAGATCATGCATTGCTTGAATTTTTATTATATCCACTGAGTGCGTTGAAGACTTTTGCCGTTGAGTTTTAAGGTTGTGATTCTCTCTTTCTATCGCCACACACCTGTCTATCGTCCTCCATAAAAAAAAAAAAAAAAAAAAAAAAAAAATCAACCAAACGACGCAAACCACGTCGAAACCTAAAACTAACCTGTCAACGTGTGCTTTCTGTGTTCGCAGCCTATCGTAAGACGTACGTGGGCGAGCATATGCTCGGCTACACCTGCACCAAGTGCAGTAAGTTCTACAAGATGTGGAGCAATTATCTGAAGCACAAATGCGAGCCACCACAGTTCAAGTGCTCGCTCTGTCCGTTCGCCGCTTTCAAGGCTTTTATACTTCACGCCCATCAGGCGGAGCAACACTTCAAGGTGTCGTCGCCTAATACGTGAAAAAAGCCGGGACTGGCAGCTCAACAATGAGGATATGGCGTTAGCTTAGACTGCGTGAAACGTGTGCTGCTTTTTTTATTCATAATGTGAACCTTTGCTTTACTAGGATGGACAAACCAGAAATCGTCAGGTACGGCAGTTAGGTACATATTGGTTATCGGGTAAAAGTGAACACATTTCGTAATAGAATCAGGTGCTAAATGAGTAAAGTACCATGGGAATACTACAATTAATGTGATTCTTTGAAGCTATCACAGTGTCTGAAAAACTAATTGAAAATAAAAACAATTAGATTTTTGTTTTTCAGTATTACGTATATGAGTAAGAAAGCGAGTAAAGTTAAGAATTGCTATATCAAAAGTTTCTAAGTCAAAATTTATATTTCAACCGTCAATGCTTTATTATTTTTAAATTTAAGTAATTTATTTTATAAGAAATCAAATATTTTAATGTTTCTTAGTAAAGGAAAGGTTAAATTTAGTGTAAATCCTGGTTAGTAGTTACGTTCTCCACTGAATTCCCGTAGGAGACAACCTTGATATAAGTCATTTTTTCTTTTGTTTGCGCACAAAAATGATATTATTATAAGAGCAAGTAAGTACAATTTATAACGAATATTCTTATTTAATTAAAAAAAGTGTTAAAAGCAGTTATAGTGGATGCATCATAAAAGACAATATCTAGTTAATAGGCAGAACATACTATTAATTATTTATTGAAATTACTTGCAAAGTTATAGGCAGAATAGATATTATTCATATTCTGCATTAGATTTTTTTTTCTAAATTTCTTGATCATACGTAAATTGTACTATAAAATAGACAATGTAAAAATGATTTATTTTTAACATTTTTCGATTCAAGATTTATTCATCACTACCAAATATTTACATCCTAAATTGTGAGACAGAGCAGTTCCTCTTCGGAAAATATTATACAATTTTTCCTTCACACGCAAAGGGATGATTTTATTAACTAAAAACTTGCCTTTCATATCGATAGGTGTTATGTAATAAAACGTATTCATTGTTTTAATGAAAAATATGCAAAGTACTTAAAAGGTATTACTTTAATTATCTAAAAGTTAATTTTACGTGACGAAAAAATAATTATTCGACTGTTTAACGTGATATATTTTTAATATTTCAAAAATAATATATTTATATTTATTTTATTTACTCAATAAGAATAAAAATATTAAGAAAAAAATTAACTCTAAAATACAACTACTTATTAGATATATTTTTATTGTAATAAATGAAATTGTTTATAATTTTTATAAAAATCATTTTTTTTTGTAAATTAAAAGAAAAAATAACAAAATTTTATTTATTTTACCAAATATTTATTGCCGAAAGTAGAAATATGTGGTTAATACGTACTGGAATGATTGAAAAGAATTTATAAATATTAGGAAACGGTAAAGTGTGAGGGAGAGATTTTCATAATGCGTATTTGTTGGCTATGACTCTATTTGCGCATAATATAAAATATAATAGTATGATATTGTAATAAAAAATATGAAAAAATCAAAACATAGAGAATAGACTTATTTAAATTTATTCAAGCGGATAATTGTATAAAAACTTGTACTTTTTCACTGAAAGTGAAATGACGTTTTGAAATAATGGTATAATTAAAATTAAAATACGTATACTTTAGACATATATTTTCCCATTCAAAAAGTTGTACAAAATTTATAGCTTGTAAAAATGTAGGAATGAATTATGTTCCACATTAGGGCATAAGAGCAGTTAAGCGTTAACAAAAATAGTTTGTGGAAGTCAGTAAGATGGGAGTTTGCATTGCCTAGTCCTATCATGATTTTTTGCTTTGAAAATCAGTGCTTACTTCAAGTGCTTAGTATTGCACAACATCGTTTTATCATTATCGTTTCTTCAAAATTTTCTGATGCTCTTCATACTTAATATATTATATTAGAGTGAATATTAAGAGATTAAAACGTTTCTAACTATTGTTTTGTATTGACAAAAATTTAATACAAAGTGTAGATACATATGTGTTATCAGACATACTGAGGCAACAGAAAGTATTGAAAATTCGATATCCTATTAATTGACGAGTAATACTAAGAAAAATACGTACATTGAATATTTCAATGTAGTTCCTCAGCTATATCAATGCAGTTCAATATTTACATTACCCTATAATTTTTGTGATCACACCTATGACTGAATATTCTTTAAAGCTTTGTTTGTTTCTTTTTTTTCTTGATATTTTTTTCAGCTTGTGCTTTATACTATATACTACGAAATAAACAATCGCTCTACAATAGACGATCTTAGTACGTTTGATGAAGATAATATATAATTTTACATTTTCGAGTGCTAGTATTTATGTACCCATGTATTTTCGTAAGTCTGCTAATAAAGTCTGCAGGAATGCTTTGATGAAACAATAAAATACGTAGTTTTTATTGTAATTTATAGTAAACCAACTACGTTTTACTATGTTTTATTCATACGATTTCAAACCTATGTTTTACATCTTTCTTTTATATACAAATCAAGAGTAATTTTATATTCGAACTTTATGGCTTTTGGCTAATTTAATCATAACTAATTAATATTATTCTTGAATTTTTTCAGGTTACATGTGCAGTGAATGTCAGAAATTTTACAAGACCAAAGGTTCCTTGAACCGCCATTTTCGCGAAGTCTGTGGTAGAAGATTATATAATTGTCCGTTTTGCACGGACGTCATTCCTATGCATTATAACTTATTGAGGCACATCGCTGAGCACCACCCAAATGAATCGTATAATGTATCTTCGTTAAATCCAATTTAATTACTGTATAAGAGTTATGTAGCTGTAAAATAAACCTTTTCCTTGGACTGTCAAACGATTTATTTGCAATTATTTATATAGAATATTATCTTATAAATAATGAATTATCATTTTCAATATAAATTTTTACCTTATATAACATTGAATTTGATGTGTACCTTAATGTGTGATATATTTCGTTAAGATTGCATTACAATAATGTGATATTTATAAAACAATTTTTTTTTTCATTAAAATCTTACGTCTTCTGTGGACAAAAACGAAAACAAAAGAATCAAAATTAATCATCTTCCACTCTTTCTGCCATCTCATTGTTGGATACTTTCTTTTTCAGTCGCAATGGAATTGGTGTACACGTGCCACAGATGTGGAAAAATGTATGCCCATCAGAGTTCGTTGTCGCGCCATCTGCATCAAGAATGTGGAAAACCACCTACTTATCAATGTCCTTGCTGCTCGAAGAGATCGAAATTGCATTGCAATCTACTAAAACACATTCGGAATAAACATCCCGAGGTTGACATACAGACGAGAAGAAGAACCTAAAAGTTTTTTGGCCTTAAATAGTCTGATATAACAGATATATTTCTTTTTTAATTTATTGTCATTTCGTGTGAATATGTACATATCGAACTTGTGATTTATTTCTTAAAAGTTGAGATTAAAAATAGACTAATTTTGTATAGTAACTAAAGTCAGCATATATATTGAAGTATTAAAATAACGACTTTCTATAGAATACTTTACAATTTATCACAACTGTTGTGCATTGTAAATGTGATTATTTATCTAAAGGGTAATGAGACGATTGATACGAATGTTTTATATATTTAATAAAGAAAACTTTAGAAGCAAATGCTTTACTCTCGAAAATACACCATTTATCCTCAACATACGACAAATCGATTTCCAGTAGACTAATTATTTGTACCCACCTACACACACGTACATACTTAATCTTCACGAACGATTTCCTATTTCCAAAACCATCGAGGAAAAAAATCTCGAGCTCACTGCATTCGATTTTTTGTCTTGCAGGTAACATAGCCCGCAGCGTCTGCATCGCGTGCTGCAAATCGTACAAGTGGCGCAAGTCGTTAATTCGCCACGTGCGCGATTCACCCGAGTGCTGGCCCATACTACTCAACTCCAACGACGAGGAGATTGCTCTTAAGATTCGTCACAAGATGTTATTTGGACTTTAGACGTTTGTTTGTGAAACAACGGTTTTTGATACTCGCTTGAAATGACTTTCAAAACGTTTTTTAGTATGTAGATATAAGAGTGGTCTTTCTTTTTTTTCTTTTTTTTTGGTCTTTCGTTTTTTTTAAAAGTGTATTTTTGATATGATATTGTTTTTATAATGTTTTGTCTTCGCAGCGTGGCTTTCAAGGTGGAAAGCAAGATGAAGAAGAAATGAAGAGTCTGTGGTATGCTATAAGCGCACTTGTGAACATATTTACGATTATGTTAAAATAAGAGAAATATTGTGTATCGAAATATTTTTTATCCTAAAATTATCGTTGGGAATGCTATAGTTCTAAGGGTAAAAGGGGACGTTGTAAAAGTCAGATACTGTTTTTGCCTATTATAAAAGTATTACAAGAAATTGTGGAATTTTTCTTCATCACACATTTTGTTTTTAAATTATATTAAAAAGAGTGAATAAATTAACAAATCACATTTCACATTAATCATTTTATCATCTTACATGTTTTAAGAGTACAAACAAAGGTTAGTTAAAATGCAAAAAAAAGAACAAACAACAACGATGCTCTCTCGCGCTACATACACCTCACGACGTAACCTAATGGTTTTTTCCATCGCCATTCATTCGTCTTTGTTCATTTACATTCTACCAACAAATCTTCTTCTCGCTCACTGTGTGTCGTTTGAATAAAAAAAACAGTCATATCCGCATATCACCTTCATCATATCAAAGCAAGCAACCTTTGCTAACCTCACTCTTCGACTGACTTTTTCTTTTTCAGGCAGCCTCATGCGCGCCTTCACTTGCGAATCCTGCTACAAGACTTACAACGTCAAGTCATCCCTACTACGTCACTTACGTCTCGAGTGCGGGAAAATGCCGCAGTTTGGATGTCCCTACTGTCATTATCGAGCGAAGCGCAAAGACAACCTCAGGGTCCACGTCGTCGGCAAGCACAAGACCAACGTACTTTAGCCCTACTACTGACGACGAGCCACTACTACTGTACAACAATAAATTATTCTTGTATATTTCTTAATTCTTCTTCCTTAGGTTCTAAGATATATTTAAACGTTGCCGATTATTACATTGTTTGTTAGGGAATCATTTCTTTGGTACATTGTTTGAACGTTTGAAGACGGATAATTAAACGTTCGTGTCGTTTGCCACTTTTGAAGTCGCATCATGTAGTATTGTAAGAATACAGAAGAGTTATGGATGAAATTCATCATAACTATAAAAAGAAACTTCACTTTTAATAAAAATATTTTGTGTTACTTACGCAAGTCGTTGTTATTCATTCAAATCTCTTGTATACTTTAGCAATGAATGATATTAATTAAAAAATTAGATATAAATGGATATTGCTATGTGAGCATTTTGGACAAATTGTAAGTATGTTTTTGTAACTCTTGAATTATTTTTAACCTCCTTTTCTAACCAAAACCATTTTTTTGTTTCAGATCTTTGTGCAACAATTTTACCATCAATAACATTTAAATGAAGACTCAACTAGTGATTCTTCGTACAAATGAAGAGCATAAATTTTAAAGTATATCCTAAATGGGCCACTTTATTGTTTCTTTCTCCAATAGCTTTTGCTTACAAGATTTATATTACCTCAGAATTTTCAATACTATAAAATAAGTATTTGCATGATAAAGATTGTAATCAATAAAGTATATCTTCAAATTACAACTATCAGTTACATCGTTATATTAGAAATGTTCTATTTATTTTCTTTGTACAGTTGTATATATCATCCTTATTATTGTATATCTATATGTTTTCGTGTAAATTATCACTATTATACTTCAATTATTCTAATGCTGTTTAAACTTTGTTCAAGAAATAACATTCTAGTGGTTGATGATATTAATTCACAAGTTCCTTTTTTCGCAGTACTTTTTCTGGTTTCAGAGCTATTTTACTTCGAAGGTTGGAATTATATTGGGATATTATCTGGTATACCGACTATAGTAAAAGCAAAAAGAGATAAGTCAAGCAACATAAATGAACGTCCTTTAAGAAATGCCAAAGTTGAATTTTTCTAACTGCAGGTTGTAAATAATAAATTAATTTATTTATGATAAGACTCATCTCTCTTTGTCGTCTATGGCGCTCTGCTCTTCTTATATCGACATTTGGTCCTGGGCACTACTTTTCCAAGGCTGTTGGCTGCCACATTTGTGTTGGGTTGGTTGTGGGTTTAACAAGGACTGGCAAGTCACGGGAAAACTCACTATCTACGCACTCTTACCCTTCTTTGCTCAAAAATAAAACGATGAATAACAAGACGAACGCAAACTCGACATACGTTTTCCGACAGCTCCAATATGAATAGAACTCCGAACGAATTATCAAAATTTTTTCTCTCTCTTTCTCTCTGGATGACATAAAGTTGAAGTTTGTTTCTGAAGAATGAGATCTGACGATATCGGTGGTGAAAATATACAACAATGGATTTTCATTCATGACAATTTTAAACAAGAATAAAAATCTATTGTTGCGTCTCTCTTTCATCCGAATCAAACCTACGCTCTTCGACTGAACCTCCCATTAGGTTGTAAAAGAAGAGAGCCAAACCCACAAAAAAAACCAATAGAAAAACAACAAAATCTCACCTCGCCCCGCCTCGGTTGGCACGCGGGTTGTTACAGGTATAGGAGCGCTCCTCTCAATTCTGCGCTCGGACTACAAGCAGCCATCGTCCTCGTCGTCGTCAGGCAGCGGCCCGAAGCATCGCACGCGCTCCGGTACTCGCAGTACAAGCGACGGCGACGGTGGCGGTAGCGGCTCGACCAGTATCTTCCCAGATTCGTTTGAGGTTCTACCGCGACCACATTCGGACCTCAGCGTTGTCTACATGGGTGGTGTGCCACACGAGCAGCAACGTAAGTTCCGCTGTCGCTTCTGCGGTAAAGGCTACAGATGGAAGAGTACCATGAGGCGACACGAGATGGTCGAGTGCGGTGGTAAGCCACCAGCTTTTCAGTGTCCCGAGTGTCCCTACAAGGCTAGACAGCGAGGCAATCTGACCGTGCATTACAAGAGGCACCATCAGAAGGGAAAATACGAGGATTTGGTTTAGGGATTTTTGTTCTTCTTTTTTTTTTTCATTGTATTTTGTTTAGGTTTAGATTGTTTTGAAAGTTCGTTGAATGTTTCGATAAGATTTTTTTGGTATTGTTTTTTTTTTCGTTACTGATTGTATTGAAGTTGTCGGTTATCTGTAACGATGTTATAACCATTTAATGAACCTGTTGAAAATTCTAAATCTACTGCAGAATAAGAAATTTGTTAATGTTTTGGTACTACGCTACGAAAATTTGACTTCTGAATTAAAAGTGTTTTTAAAGGTTTGCGATTAAAGTTACTTTGACGTGTTTAACAGACCAAACTGTAATGATAAGAGTTAAGTACGCCTCATGAATGAACCATATTGAGATTGCACTCCACCGAATAGAAGATTGCATTTGAACGGATGTATTTTGTTAACTCTATTTTTACCAAATAAGATTTATTAAAATGGGACAATCTTCTATTCATTTTAGAGTTACATTATGAATAATTTACAACGAAAGGTTTTTATAAACTTAGAAAATAGAAAATTTTACAATTTCGTAGTAGGGCTATATTATTAGGATAAGAAGAAACATATTTTTATAAAATATTTAATCGGTAGTTTTTAGTATCAATACAGGGTGGGTCAAAGACATTTGTTACTTTTACAATTAAGATAATTACAGATAGTTGTATTTACGATAAATATTAGCACCTGCGAGTGTTCATAATGACATTCCAAGCCAATCTGTGACGTTGCAGAGTCAAGTTTAAAAGTTTTATTTATTTCTGTTTGATGTATATTATGATTGATTAAGGATACAGGATTAGAATTAGCATTCCTCAATATGAATTGGAATAATATATTTACTACATTATTATTTATATATGGGGATAAGGGAATCGTTATTATCTGTTAAAAAATGGTTATTTCAAATGAATTTAATTAAATAAAAATTAATATTTTTATAAACTGTAGAATTTTAAATATCGTAGAAAGTATAATCAGGTTATTTAGATTTTTATAATAATTAATAAATTTTAAATTCTAATTGTTTTTAGAAAAATTTTAGTGTTTAAAATTAAAATGATCCAATTTATATTGACATACTGATTTGTATAACTAAAAGTACATTGAAGTTAACAATTAATACTTTTCTACACTGACATTAATGCATATGCATGGAATGAATCCCTTTTTATATTGAACACATTAAACATAAATAATTATTGAGTTTATAATATGTAGTTTCTATATACAAATTTGTCAGCACAGAAGTAATACCAATGCACTTTTTATGTTATGAACTCAAATAATGCCGAACTTAAGTAGATACTTTAATGTATATTTCAGCATTGATACCATGGGTTTATATGTTATAAGCTTTAACCTGTAGAGGAACATTAAACAATATCTAGGGTTCAGAGATTATACTCAAATTTTTGAATATCTAGATAATTGTTAATAGTTCTTTTCAAAGAAAATGTTTTCTGTACTTAAGAAAACTAAGTTGTGCTTTACAAAACGTTTAACTTCTTACGCTTACACACAGAAGAACAAAGTATAATAAGATAAATAGCATTTAAGCTTGATTGCTAAATAAAAAAAAAAAATGATTGAATTAATTTTTGTACCTGCAAATTTCGAGCAATATCACTTTCAGTTTGCTTCGAATTAAGAATTCCACTGTGAGTTATAACTTAAAAAAACAAACTCTTGGTCTGAAAACATTTCCTATTATTCATACTAAAGAAATACGTATTAGGGTAATAAAACGCGTTATAATAGTTTTTATGATTCAAATCTATACAGGTAAATTAGGGTAAAATACTGATAATGTACACAATCGCTCAATAACATAATTTTATTTATAAACATCGATTTATGTAATCTAGGGCTAATGTAACTGTTTTTTATAGTTGTAAAAAACTTTTCCAGTAGAAAACTTATTTGGTTTTGCTGGAGATATTTCAAAACGTATATAATTCCACTGAGAACTTCTAAGTTATACTTTCAAAGGAAGCCTCCAATAAAACTATATCATTTTCTACCAGGTATACGATTTACGAAAAAAAAAATGATAAAAAATACACCAAAATAACACCCTTATAGTATTAGATATGCATCATTAAAGTAAACGCACCAATCAACGAGAATACTTAAATAGTAAATAGTAAAGAGACAACCTTCGTCTCAGTATTTTTAATATCAGTATTTACACCTAAGGAAAGACCTAAGGATACTCTTTACCGACTTAAATATGTATTTTTTACCGATGATTTGTCATCCATATTTGTGTAATAATCAACGGTTACCGTAATAATCATTTCGGTTTTTGTACTTATTGTTAGTCTACATGTGTTCTATATTATTTTTTCAATCGAACCACTGCATGTTTGTATTAACTTAATAGTAGGTCTCTCAGAATTTATATTTCGACTATATCAGTACTCCCATTAATTTCGAAACACGCCTATTTAATGTTATTTTTTACGAACTGAGTTAAAATTGCAAATTTTCTTTGTTAAATATATGCTTTTTAAATTTTAAATTTAGTAAGCTATCAACTTATTTTGTAACTAAAATGTCCGAGAATTTTATAAGGTTTATTTTATACTTTATTTAATTTTTATAATTTTTGTAATTACTATTTTTATGGTTTTATTAATATTATCAATAAATAAAACATGTTGCGGGTTTTTAAATAATTAATGCGTTTTTATTTACCATCTTCAAAGTCATTCCTCATCATACTTTTCATAAGTTCATTTATTGCAGATTTCCGTGAAGACCATGAAGAATTTTATACATTTATCGATTTGTATGGATTGAGAAATTTGGATTTAGATTCGTAAGAAGATTTCTTTTTGGAAATAACAATTTTTTTTATTTATTTACTTCAATATTTCAATTTTATTTTTTATTATTTATTAAATGTTTGGTAATATTCAATTATAAAAAAGATGCTTATGAAAAAAAATACTTCGTCTGTAACTGCATAGTAACTGAATGTCGATAAAACTATGTGCTTTAAAATGTTTAATTATTTGGTGAATGTGATTCATGTGCAAGTGTTAACAATTTTCACCTTGTCCAAATTCTGACAACCTCCTTAAAATAATTGTGAATTTTGAATTTTTACTGACATTCAAACTATACTAAATAATATCTTTAAGTAACTGTTGATATATTCTTTTGAGAATTTGATTTGATTTATCTTTAAAGAATTTCAAAATTAACAATCATCCATCACCTAAAATTCCAAGTGGTATTGAAACTTACCTTTAAATTTTGTATGTCTAATGTTCCTAAGTTCTCCATTGAAAACAATTATTTTTTATTTTTTATACATAAATTATATTATTTTATATTTGTCTTTTTTTTTATTCGTCCATACATCAAAACCATAAATTCTATCCCTATTAAACTCTTCCCTCCATTGCTTGGAATTGCGGGTATACAACGACCCACTGAAATCCTCCTCATCATCATCATCACCACAATCATGTATACCATCACCATACCCTCGCCATTTATCCGTCCATGAAATCGACTGTGAAAAAGAAAACCATCGACACTGACAGATCACGTCGTTTTCTTTTTCAGGCAATTACTACACAACGGGTCACCTACCAGGCGATTCAGCACTGCGTTTCTACCCTTGCGACACGTGCAACCGCAGTTACCGCCGTTTGATAACACTTCAACGCCATAAGAAGCTCGAATGTGGCAAAGAAGCAACTTTTGGTTGCGTCCTCTGCAATTCACGGTTCAAGCACAAACACAGTCTACAAAGGCATCTCAAGGTTCACCTGGTCGGTCAAAATCTCGGCCAATCGTCAGGATCAGCCAGTGATCAGCACAGCGTCGACGATGGTTCCATGTGGCGTATGCACAACTTCACTTGACAGAAGAAGGGTGAGAGAGCCGGTTAGAAGAATCGGCAAGGCGAAGCCGCTGTCGCGCAAACGAGTCATATAAATGTATAAATATATTTTGTAGACTTCTATGTGGGGGGGGTATAAATGCGAAAGTGGCAGATGCGAGGTGTGATTGATTTATTATTGTCGCATGTATACGGTGAAACCAGATAACTTTAGTTTTTTAGATAGAGATTTACTTGCCCAAGGCATGTGTAGAGATGATGTCAAGAGTGTTAGTCTTCTGTGAGGTAAGGTGCGAGGGGGGCGATTTCCATGATATGACGTGAGAGTGATGTTAATGCCACTTACATTATAAATGTAAACTTCGAGATACTGGGGGAGGAACAAATGCCACTCTTAAGGAGTAATGTTCATATTTGACAATTTCCTTGGATGATTCCTAACTTGCATGCTCGATTATATTTTCAATAGTCCCATGATGACCAGTGAAGATAGGACATAGCTTTATTACTTAATAATTAAGTACATTACCGATGATTATAGTCATGAAGATTTGTAATAGTGATTCATTGCTCTTTGCTGGTCAACAAAACTAGTGTTTCGTTAGATAAAGGGATTTTTGTAAATATATTATATAATATCCTGGATAAGTATATTACTTTATGCAGCTCCAAAGTTTGTTAATTTTTTATCCTATAATAACTGCATATATACGTTATCTTGGTACAAGATAAATATTAGGCGTCAAAAAAAAAAGCTGTAAAGTAGATGTAAGAGACAGAGAGACGATTGTATGAGCATATAATTTTGATTATTGCGAATGCCTTGAATTGTATACAAAAGTAGTTATTTTATATTGAGAAGTATTTTTTCTTTAATAGTAGCGTCTTTCTAATAGTTTCATATGGAAATATAGTCCTTGGATATATTTGCTGGCGGTTTATAAAAATAAAAAAGGAAGGAAATTATATGAAATGCGTAAATGAGACTTTGAGGTAAAAATACTTTAAAAGGTATACTTCATTACTATGTAAAATAAACCAGGACAATATCGGATCCGATAAGCAGAGCATATTAATCGTGCTTTATAATTATGAATTACTCACACTTTTTTTTTTAATTTTTCATAGCCAGTATTGTGCATGAATTATTAATACTCGCCATCTGGTAAAAAGAATATTGCTAAATACTTACTTATTTACTATACTCTTTTATTTTTTTATTTTTTTCTTTAAAGTTACAAAGAAGAGAGTTATTTTCGTTCAAATTAGTTCGTTAAATTAGCTAAAAGTTATTGATTCAAATATTGTTTATTACAAAATAAAAATATTTAAGTTTGTTTAAAATATTATATTAAGAAATTACGTTCGATAATAACAAAAAAAATTATTTAGTTTAATAACCGTTGATTATTATTTTAATTTGAATAATAACCTGATTAAGGATATCAATTATGTAAAAATTGAGAATTTAATATCCAGGTTCTGTTTATATTGATGATTGTTTATTATTAATAAATAAACGTTTATTGTTCTTTATGTAATGTGTCATAATTATTCATTATTTATAGATGCGAATATGTTAAAACTATATGTTCACTATCAGTTGCCACGTATAATATGCTGTAACAGTTATATTAGTTAATCCGCATCGTCGTTGAATTGACGAAAACTGGTAAGTTTTCTTTTTATTTGTTTATCAAAATACTGTAAATCAAAGAGCAAGTTTAATATTCGTAGTTTTACTAATTTATTAATATTTATCTATGTTTGGTTTTCCATTAAATTAATAATTTATTTTTCTGAAATTAATAATTTATTTTCATTCTGACAAATTTTCTTATAAATAATTAACCTTGAAAATTCTACAAAAAAATAAACTGATTGTCAGTCAATAGTTTGGAACAATACTAATCTCAAAATTCATTGAAGTTAAAAAGTTCTCCGTTACCATTTCCCGAACTCGACTACATCGACCAATGTGTTTCTGCTTTCAGATTACTGGCACCGCATAGCACCAACATCAATTCATCTCCAGCATCAGCATCAGCAGCAACAATCGAGCAATGGCCAAAAATTTGTGACATTACAGCAACAATTACCGGATGCTAATGGACGTTTCCAGTGCCGGAACTGCGGCCGTTATTATCTACGCCTGTACTGCCTGAATCGTCACCTGAGGGTCGAGTGCGGCAAGGCGCCAAGTTTCCAATGCCAAATCTGTCGAGGCTGGTTCAAGTACAAGCACAACCTTGTGGCCCACATGAAGTTACACGTTGAGCAGCCAAAGTTCGCCTGTACGCTCTGTGCCAAGAAGTTTCATAGACGTGATAAGCTTGCAGAGCACCAAAAGAAGTATCACGGCGTGCCACAAATATCCTGAACTAGAGACTGATCACGTTCTATATATTATTTTTTTTTAATCTTATTATGCTTTTTCGGAAAGTTAAACGACTTTAGTATAAGTGAATGTGAGATAAGTCTTCCTCTGTTGATGAATATAAATTAGTATTGGTTATTAACGGTACGACACGTATCGTTAAAAAAAAGACGTATTTTTTGGTTTCTAGAAAAATGAACAGATGTTTTAACTTAGCTTTAAAAGATATATTTATTATTTTTTTTAGTGACTAGTAATTTATCGTGTATTTTCAGTGAAATTTTGATCATATATTTATACGTATAATTTCAAAAATATAGCTTTTTGTTTTGAAAGTGTATTTATATATTTGATAGAATTTTATATAGATTATATATGAATTCTAAAATAGAAGGCAGAAATTATGTATGAATCAGAATATTCGATTCAGTACATAAAACGATACTGCTTTTATACGTAAATACAATATTTTGTTTAATGGTACTTAAAAGATTCAATTGTTACTTGAAAAGTTTGTATCAATCGCATCATATATACATATTTTCAGCAAAAGTTACTTAAAATTGCATTATAATTTTCTGTGATAATTTAGCTACAATGAAAAAAATTTATTAAAAATTTTTTTAAATAAATTGAATTTTGTAAAGCGAACGTAAACAATTTCTACGTTTTCAAGTATATCAATACAATTGATAGAGTTTTTTTATAAAACAGTTCCTAATTGCTGACAAGTGCTTCGTAAACTGTAGAATTCCTAATAAAATAACGGTATTAATCACAATACTCAGTTAACATTGTTACTGTTAAACTGTTGACTAAACTATGTATAGTTTCAACAATTTTATGAATAAAAAAAAAATTTCATCGTAATTAGAAAATTGTTAACTTATTTACATTACTATAACAAATATTTTGACACTTGTGTACATGTAAACATGTAAATAAATATCTACACCTTATCTAACCAATTAATTTTTCAGCACGTTCGAATTTTTTTTTATCGAAAGGAATACAAAACGCTCAACAATATCAATTGCCTTGCCTGATCAAAGGCCCTTTTGATCACAATTATTAGTCATTATTAACACTTATTCTGACATTTTTAATGTATCAGGGACAGAATTACGAACAACCTTACTAACACGAACATATGCTTTTTCCCTCTTTTTCAGAATATCCACTTTTTATGGACGAAGAAAGCATAAGAATCGCAGCTGCTTTAACGCAACTCGATTTTTGCTGCATCAACTGTAAGAGAAAATATACCTCGCTTGCGGCCCTCAAATTCCATCAGAAGTATGAGTGCGGAGTGGAACCCAGTTTCGTCTGCCCTTTCTGTAGTTACAAAACTCGCAGGAAATATCTCCTGTCACAACATATTATGCGACATACTGGACAGAAAACGTGAGTGTTGCGATATTCAGGATTTCTGCATACATGTGAACTTTGTAACTGACAAGGAAAAATTTTGCAGGAGAGGCCCAGGCAGAGGCAGACCTAGAGGACGAGGTAGAGGCAGGCCATCGACTTAGACCTGATACGTTATATACTCTCGTTCTCTTTCAAGATATTATTTTGTAGTAGTTTTAGTTCGTACAATATTATAATAAACGTTATATATTAAGTTTTTTTAACTAACGATGTTATTTTAACAATTTAATACATAGAAAGATATATATGAAAATATGTTGTGTTTTAATAACGTTAAGTAAGTAAAACGATTATTTTTTTATATTATTTTAGAACAGTAATACATGAGCATTTTTGTTTTAGGGATGCTTTAACTTTGGTATCTGGATTGCAAGTCATTCAAAACCAGTGAGAATGCTGTAACATTTCAAGATGCTCTTCCACACGACTGAAATAAAAAAAAATATATATAACGAAACTTATTTAACTGAAATGGTAAAGTTTATTTATTCTCATTATGTGAAAATATACAACTGAGTATTATTATATGAAAAAATTATATTTGAAAAAAACGTTTTCCTTGAACATAAAATTTTTTTTGGATGTTTATTTATCCAACATCTACAAATCATTTCTTCTATTATATATGTAATTTACAAAATGAACACATGTATGAATACGAAAAATTAAATAATAAAAAATTTACTATCCAACAATTATGTTGAAGAATGAAGACATTACAAACTATCAGAACCAGGCAAACAAACAGTTAATAAAACGTAAGTTCCATTTTTCTTTCGAACCCCAATTAACAACAGATATCGAACAAAGAAAATTTACATTTGAATCCAAATTAACCGCACTTGCATTTTCTTTTTCGTTTTGGAAACCAGTAATTTTACGAGTAAAAATACAGTTAGATTTGACATGGAATGTAATAACATCTTTGTTTTTGTTTGAAATATATGAGTCTTGTTTGCGGGTGATGGGTGATGGGGATAAAATACATGGGTCAGGAAATTGCGTGAAAATTCTTTTCGTACCTTCCACGTACCTCATTTATAATGACATACGAGTTTACATCCTAATATATATCTCTTAATGAAATATTCGAGGAAACATAAGATAATATTTCGAGAATTCCTACAGTTACAGCTCAAAGCAAAAGAATTTCCTCGCAACTTCCTTCCCAGCAACCTACTAACCACACCGACTTGGATCACATCCTCCCTTATCACTAGTCCATGATCCACAACCACTAACTCCATGCCAATCTCTGTCTCTTTCAGAGGATTTGTCAGTTCTGAAAAGTGAGCGTCCAGCTACGATAACCAGCAGTAGTAGCAGCAGTAGTGGCAGTAGAAGCAGAAGGACAGCAGCAACAGCAACCACCACTGGAACAACAAGCAGCAGGCGTGCTTGGGGTAGCTTTAGCTGCAAACGTTGCGGTCGTTCGTATGCACGCAAGGATTCACTGCAGCGTCATCAGAACTGGGAATGCGGCAAGGATCCACAGTTCCAGTGTCTCTTCTGCCCACAGCGCTGTAAACGCAAGGCTCATTGGTTGAGGCACATTCGCAGGCAGCATAATGACAAGTTCTGCATCATGGAGGACTTCCTTATGAACTACCAACCACCTGGCACCGAGTTTGACTGATCATCGTTCTCTAGATTCTGATTATATCTCGTGTCTTCTGTTTTTACTTTTAGTTTTAGGAATTTTGGCGGTTTTGGTTGTTTTAAAAGACTGGAGAAAGTTGTGATAAGAAAGAGTGGATAATTGGGTGTCTGCGAATATTTTAGAAGATTTTTTAAAGCGAGAGTTTATTTATCCCCTTGACAATACTTTCCTGATTTTTATCAGATGGACATTTGACTTAGGTTTTTGGATTGACGAAGTGGCTTTTTACTGGATGTCCAATGAAATAGGAATTCTAATCTACGATATGTTTTTTTTCTTTACATACTCAATTGGACATCCAAGTGACTTGCAATGCTGATGGTCAATTGAAGAACCTATGTTCGATATTTTCAACTGAAGGGTTGATTGAGTTTGAATGTAAGCGATGATAAGATTTTGTACTGCTTAATTTCTGCTGTATGATTTGTGGACACTTATATCTTGATGATTGTTGCATAATTAAATTTTTGTTAATAAGTTGAGTTTAAAATTTTCAAATACATGAAGAGAAAACTTAAGTAAAAATAATCTTATTTAATCTGCAAGCATGATGTCCACTACTCGATTATCAATACTTAACATTTCTTTACGTGTGCTATTTTTATTTAACAGTTTTAATTGATAAGAATGAAAAATTTGGGGAGGCTAAGAAATGTCTATAATGGTTATATTTATTAAGAATTCTTGGTTTGCATTTATAAGCGAGTATTTTAATGATTGTAAAATAACTTTATAATAATGATAGAGTATATTATTTTATTCTGTTTTATAATTTAGAAATGTACTGATTCTAAAAAAAATTTATATTTCATGTCGAAGTTAGTTTTGTAATAACTCAAATTGGATATTTTTATGTAAAGAATAATAATTTTTATTACATTATTTTATATCCCAAAACCAAAATCTGTTTTTTCTATAATTTAAAAAAAAAACATAACAGGTGTATCTATAAGCTTTCATAATATGTTTTTATATATATAATATATATTCATAATTCTTAAAACAGCTTAATTTTAAGTGCCTTAAAATGCCATAAATATATAAAGAAATTATCATTTCTGTAATTTTGTGATGTCGACAAATATGAACTTTTATTTCATGTATGTATTTGATATGATTTTATGATGCATATATGAGTAGATAATAAGATATATATTTCATACATTATAGAAATATTTTTAAGCGATTACAATGTAACTCACTCATCATTTATGTTACTTTACTCAGCGATACCAATTGACTTGTAATAAAATTAAGACAACTACAACACATAAAAAACCGATAAATTTGCAAGTTTTCTAAATTTCTCTTCTCTTAAAAAGCTTATTTGAAAAAAAGTCAGAGTATTTGTATTCTACTTTTCCAAATTCTTTAGTGCTACCATCGCTCGATGCATCTTCTCTTTGATTTAAGCTACTTCTATTGCACAACATTCCCCAATATCGAAACTTATGTAGACCACCACGAGATAATGCTGTAACATACATCCCCATTGGCAATTCCTCTACTCTCTTACGAAAAAAAAAACAAAATCATCATTTGTAAATCCTTCATTGTATCAAGACAATCTGTAACCTCTATCGCATTAAAATCTGGATATTGGGGAATTATAGGCATGCGCACTAACTAGTCAGAACTGTACATATAGAAATACTTTCATCGCTTGCACTTCGAAAAGGAATGAAACCCATTTTTGACTGTATTTTTTTCACCACAACTCTCGTAGATGTAGATAATTCCTTTTCGAAGTGCCAATTCCGCCACCTTTTTTACACGTAAAAAGGATCTTCATCTAGCTATAGCTGCTTGGGACCTCGACTGTAAGGAACGATGTATGCACACTATCACGCCAATGCATCAATCTATATTAATAAAAAATATATATATATATTTATATATTTTCCAAATTTTCCTGCGTCAATCTTAAAATCTAAAAATTTCAACGGGCAAAATTGAAAATACTCGCGCATAATACAATAATAACCGTCTATATTTTCACAGACCAACAATAAAAAACAAAAACAGAAAAAAGCAAATTTTCAATTTTGCCCCAGCAGATGATCTAGCGAAACTGTAATCGCATCTAGATTAAGCGTCATAGTACCTAAGTGCCGAAACAGACTTAGAAAAATAAAGAATCTTTCGCTTAAATAATAAAAAAAAAATAATAAAAAAAAAAAGAAAAGTTGAAAGAACAAAAACCCAAAGAGAAAAAAAGCCTTTCGTTAAGTTACAATTGTATCCCCATGAGCCTTTTGACAAATAAAATCTGGAATCTGCTGTTCCAGCCGAGGACCTCAGCATCACGGGCCTAAAGTGGGCATCAGCCTGGCAGCGTTGGACCGTGCCATCGATCATGTGGCGTTCTGGAGCTGGTGGAGGTGGCAGTCTAGGCAAGAGTCTAAGTACCAGTGGCAGTGGAGGTGGTGGTGGCGGCGGTGGTGGCGGCGGTGGTACCAATCCAGAAGGTTTCAATTGTCCAGCCTGTGGTCGTGTTTACAAACTAAAGAGCAGCCTACGCAATCACCAGAAGTGGGAATGTGGTAAGGAACCACAATTCCAATGTCCCCACTGCGTCTACCGAGCCAAGCAGAAGATGCACATCGCCCGGCACATGGAGCGCATGCACAAAGAGAAGATCTACAAGCAGGAGATGGTCTAGGCCCCAAAGGCACCGGCTGCTTTTTGTCGTCGACGTGTGACAGTGTGTTTGTGCGCGTATGTATGTGTGTGAGAGATAGAAATAGAGTGAATGGGAGGAATGGTGGTCCGCTCGCTCGAGGTTCGAGATGAGGTGGAGAGATGGGTGGGAATTGTTCAGATCTAGTAGCGACGAGTATTTTTGGTTTGATAGGTATGAGATAAGGTTGAAGGTCTATTAGGTTCAGCATGAGTAGGTGATAACTTATCTGGTGATTCATCAGGTGACAAGAAATCGTTTGAGAAAATCGACGCAATGAATCACCTGCCAAATCATTTGGCTAGTTATGGGATGCGGATGTTCTAAACTTCAATAACTAATCAGATGATTTGTCAGATGATTTATCGCCCATTGGGTCCAATATCTTAGACATTTTCCATATGACATGCCACCTTATAAATCACTCAATACGTTATCTCTGTAAACTTGTGCAGTCCCGAGATAACAAAGAGACGTTAACATTGCTCATCTTCCATTCTACTTCAAACCATATTAAACTCATCGTTGATAGATCTGGTGACTGTAATAGTATTGCGTTGGCAAACCTCGAGCTACAAATTTCGCCGAGCCCCGTCAAATAAGAAGACTCACGTGAAAAAAGTCGTCCGACTGCCTTCGAATGGATAAAAAAAAAGGGGGGGGGGGGTTACAAATAACAGGGCAACATCGACACGTGTTGCACAATGGACGTAGTCCAGCTTGGCTTTTTGGAATTTTTGTATTTTTTATCCTCCGTACATTTTAAACTAAACTAGTAAGATTTATTTTATCATTCATCGCATATATATAAATATGTACGAATATATGTATATATACATATATATTTTCGCGATCATCGAGACGTGCATCGATTCGATGACCGAGCAGCAGTAACTTTTAAAGAATTATTAAGAGAGGCAGACAGAATTACACGAGAGAGAGAGAAAAGCGCGTCGATCTCTCGCTCGGGGCGATATATAGTAATTCGCGATTGCCACGCGCTGATAATTAAATGCATCCTCTACAAGGACGAGCTAATGATTTTATCGACAAATATTGTGTTATTTTTTTCTTTTTTTTCGGTTAAAAATCAAAATTTATTCAAACCACGCGTATAGGGTCGCTATACCTAAACACAACTGTGGACCAACGATGACCGTCGGTGCAATTGTTGGTGTAATTGATTGACCAACGGGGAGGGGGGGGGGGGGCGAGAGTACTAGTGAAACTGACACTGTGATAGAGAAGAAAGCGCGCTGGATTACGTGCGAATGCTGCAAATTTTCGTGAGAGATAGGCCCAGTGCAAAATTCTCGGTGATATACATATATGACATATTTATATATTATATAGCGTGTGTACGTACGACGATGGCTATCGACTAGTCATCGTCTGCGACGAGCCATTATTCGCTTCTTCGTTCTCTCTCTCTCCATAGAGACACACGAGAAGCGCATCTAAATTCCCGAACCTAACCAAACGTTTGATATATTATTTTTTTTTTTTATTAATTTCGTCGTGAGTGTTTTGCGTATGTATGAGAGTGAGTGAGAGACGTCGTTACGAGAAAGTCATCGTGGTCCACGGAAGTGTATATACATCTTTCGTATATCTAAAGATTCTTCAGTCTGTATAGGTTTGTCCTTTATTATAATTTTTTCTTTGTTTATTTATATGTATAGTCAGATACTGCGCGAGGCATAGCCATGTGAAACAAAAAAGAAAAAATAAAAATCACGCCCCGAGCTAGACGTGTGTATATATATATATACACACGGACCGTCCGGTGTCGCGACACGACATACACCCGGAGCAACTCTTCCATAGCAACCATTCTGGTCACACTGGTTCCATAATTTTTAACGAAGAGGCGTACGCGAGCAATGCCGTGCGCAGACGCGTGGTGCTAACACACTTGGGACTATTTCAAAATATATACACGGCTACAATATTGTGTATACACACACATAATACTGTTGTTTCCTCTCATTTGGTTTTTTTTTTGTTCTTTATCGATCCAGCTATCATTCGATATATAATACAAATCTCATCCTGCGGTTACCTACTCACGTATAACCGCGTTCAGTCATTTCATTTTATGCTGAATACCTGGCGAGCGGTGGGATATCGTGGCTAAAGTAGACTTTTAATAACAGATTTGCGAGTTCTTTTTTCTTCCTTCTTATACATGCATGGACTAATATTCCATATACGTATAGGTTTCTATAAAGCTACAGGGCCCCCTTGTAATTGCCAAATCTCTTAATCTTTTGCCTACAATTGTTTAGTTTTTTTTTTCTAAAGCTTTGAGCCACGGTATCCGATCATTCGCCCTCAGCAGCACACGTACAAGTCCATAAACGCATCATAAAAGGTTTTTATAAATAGAGCACTATGCATATATAGTGATATTAAGAATAATAATAATAGATGATAAACATATATACATATATAAATAATAAATATATTAATATATACCGAGAAAGTATGCAGTACTGTGTACTCTTAGACTGTCAGATGTGCAACTATAAGATTCCTATACAATGCATTTATTTACACACGATTATTTATACTTAAAGTAGTGGCGCGTTTTCAATCGTCTGAAACCCGCTTTGGATAATAACGCTGTATAATATATACATATAGTTTACGATTTCTTTATTTTTTTTTTGTTTTGTTTTTCCTCAAATGCATCATCACATATATACGCATACATACCCATGCGCGCGCGATTCATAATAATTCATCCCGTAATCGAGAACAGCTGGATCGATAGAAGAAAAAAAAGAAACAAAAACGCCAATTTAATCCGATCAATTGTGTGATATCGAGCTTGCGATTGTTCCTATATATATATATATACATACGATTAAACAAAGTAGTCGACATTCCTTATTTCTGCTTCCTATAACGATGTTCGTGATAGAGCCAACGATCGTCAGATGAAATTGCGCGAACGTCATTATATACGGTTGTACATATATATACATGCTGTTACCCTTTTCTTTTCATAATACTCGAATAGAAGACTTATAATGTGTTTCGATTACAACAGCACAGTATTATTTACCACGGTTTTCAATATATATATATATAGCCTTTTAGCTTTATACGACGGGTATGTCAGACTCACACTTGTACAGATATATTAGCTATGCCAAACTATTTAAGCATCTGTTTATTTCTCATACAGCGACATAAACGTATATACATTATATTTATTATTTATTCCCACACGCAGCCCCTTCCGTTGTACGTTACGCGCTCTTTCATCTGATCATCACACGCTTCTTCCTCTATACGCTCACACGCGTGTACACACAGGCATATATATACATACATCGATCTCGATATTCTGCCAAATAAACGATACATATGTGTATATATATATATACACGTGCCGTCACGAGCTCGAATTTATTCATATATACGATCAACATATCCGTACACACATTATACATACACACACATAACCGCGTCCCGTTTTCCTAAACACCACGGTAGTCGCGCGTTACGGCAGCTCGCGTCGCCACGACTTTTCCATAATGTACACGTAGGACAATATTTATATACGAGATATTAACAGCCGTTGTAATAATAAAATAATTAAAACGATACAGAAAGGCGAAATGTAATAACTACTGAACGAAGAAAATGAAGAAGAGGAAGATGATGGAGGAGGAGGAGGAGAAGGGGGAAAAGAAAGAAAGAAACGAACTAAACAAAAAAAAAAAAGGTACACATACTCGTGAGGCGATCGAGCGATCGTCGCCTTTATTAATTGTAAACGATCGCGAAGTGCGATAGATTTATATTTAATTAAAGTTTTATATATATATGTATCGTATACGCGTATAGGCACACAGAGTCTCGCCAGAATAGCTTCTCTTGTCGTTCGAGGTGATGGACGCGGTGTACAATCGGGCCGAGATCGCGTCGGTAATTTTTCTCGGTTTTCTTTTTTAACGTTACTACTACTACTACTACTACTACTACTACTATTATTATTTATATTTATATAGTCGCTGCATAGAAGCTATAACGCGGTACTGATAGTCATTTCTTCATAGTGTATTTAGTCCTCGTGTGCATTGAAAAATCATGGTTTTATTCGATTTCACCATCTTTTTCGATCCTCCATTCTCAAACACTGCGAAATTTTCATTGATCATTATGGCAATTATTATTATAAACGTGAGAGTTTTTCTTTATTTTTTGTTTTCAAGTGCAATCTTTAAAGTGTCTTATACGTATCGTGATGAATCGTATGAAATCATTGTTCTAATGCCACACTTCACATGCCACATTGTATATTCATATATTTTGTACAGAGAACTCATATAGAATCGAGCGAGTCATATATAAACGAGACGATCTCGGCTTTCGAACTTGCGTCCACATACCACGACGAATAGTGCAAAGGAGCAGAAAAAAATTATTTGCACACGAATAATCGAACAAAAGAGGGGGAAAAAAAGAATTGTCGATGATAAAAAAAAACCATACACACACACACACACACAATATTGCGATGACGACTATATTAAATACGATAGATATTAAGGCGTATACGCGGCGACGACGACGGAGCGAAGGTTTTACGGATGGAAAATGAAAGGAATTGAACGCCTTGATAGTTGTTTTTGAGCGGCGACACGTTATTATAGCTTTTTGAGAGATTGGAAGAGAGAGAGACAGACAGATAGAAACAAAACAAAAAAATATCATAGTGAAGCACTTGATATATGTTAGATAAGTGAATAATTATTAAAATTATGATACTGTGAGGAGAGGGTGAGGATGAAAAAAATAAAACGTGATGGGGAGAATTCGAGGGAGAGTAGGGGCTGGTCAGAGATAGTTAAGAGAGATATGATGACGATAAGGCTTTATATAATAGCACATAAGAAATGATAAGTAATAATGTCGTCTATATGGATAAGCATAAGCGATTTTTAGAACGATAGGTTAATTGTAACAAATAACAAACAAAAAAAAACATTATGGTACGTTTTAAAGATGAGAATGCAGAACAGATGAATTGACTTGATATATTATATATATATATAAAAGTATATATAAATATAAATATAGCTATATATAATGATAATGATAAATATAGTGCCTCACGAGGCCTTCAATGCTCGATGGCGGCCGACGCGATTAAAAAAGGAATAATAAAATTCAAAAACAAAAAAAAAAGAAAAGAAAACGAAAAAAATAATATTACGAAATGAAAATAGAAAGGAAACGCGGTTGAAGCGCAACTGAACAAACGTAAGAGTATAAATTATAAACTCTTTATCGGCGAGATATATACCGCGAGTATTTTTCAGTGTCGACGTTAAAGCCAATGGTCGTCATCGGATGTACGGAGATTATTAGATTTTAGCAAAAACAAAAAAAAAATGAGACACACGTAGACGTTAAGGAACTTTAGAGTAAGCTGAAATAGGTTATGTTAATATACCGTGCGCGTTTTGAGAGAACATTTTTTTTTCTTTTCTATTGACGTTGCAGAGTAAGAGAATGAGTACACGTGCGCGCGCGCCTCAATTGAAAATTGGATAAAGGAACGTGAATGTAAAGAAAAGAAGACGTAGAAAGAGAGAGAGAGAGCACTCAAACTAACTCACCATTATCAAACAGATATATTATTATATACGCGATACACAGAAACGAGGGCAGCATCTTCGAGTTCGCCTACATAGACGTGTTATCCGGCCTTGGCTCTTCCACATTTCCAATAATTATTATTTTTTTTTTCTTTTTCCCGATTCTTCGTGTATAGTCGCGAGTAGAGTCCGTACAAATAGCTACCGCTGTAAGCTGTGCCAATGATGACCGTTCGAGAAAGATAACAATTCCGTATATAGCAGAGTAAGACTATTGTTTTTTGAGTGCCCTTTCGATGTATACAGATATGGAACGGAACTGATTTTGTTTTTTGTTTTTTTTTTCGATATAGTGTTAGGAACTCGTAGCGCCAAGGTAATATACGAGTAGTTAAGCAACGCTTTTTTCACGTACGAAAAATTCTTTTCTCCACAACAATAAAATTCGGTGTTCTCTATTTTTTTTGGTTCACGTTCTCGATTGTATATTCCGAGAGAAAGAGAGAGACAGTTGAAGAATGTTTCGTACGGCGAGAAGCGATCGTATAGGCATGATAAAAGCTCGAGATTTGATTGTCGTGAAATGTTTTTTTGATGCTTTTTGTATCGCGAGTAATTGGGCTTGATTCGGCGCAAATTGATTTTGAACGCGACAGAGGCGTAGTTCAGAGATTCTTCTTTGGGATATCATTGGCGAATTCCTCGAAAGAGTCCCCGCATCGATCTATGTGTACTCTCTTTTTATCCGAGACGGTGAGAAAAAAGAATGAGAAGAAGAAGATGAATAAAAAAACAGGAGAAAAAGTAATTTCGAGAAACAGAGAATATTTGTCATCGAAGTCGAACTTTTCTAATTACCGAGGAACAATTTAAGAGGGTTAGGAAAAAAAAAATATGAAATAATAATGCCGCGTCCTCCTTTGAGTAAAAACGTGCCTTTGAAATCTTACATGCGAGATTATGAGATCTAAAAGTTTAAGTGACCTATTTAAATAGTAGTTCAGAGGAAAATCTAAGATTTTAATAACAAGAATAAGAAAACCACTACACAAGTGCTTCAGAATCATAGATTAACGTAAATCACAGGAAACCTTTTAAAAAAGCTGAGTCAAGTGCTGATAAAGAGTTAAGATTACATATAAAGAAATTCTAAGATTGTTCAATATGTATTGCCATAATCAGTGACTTAGAATATTGAATCGAATATTTTAAAAGTACGTAGAGCAGATATATGATAAAGGTATAAAAAAAAATTATATAAAGACGAATTATTGCGCGCAAGAAGTGGTCGAAGAAAAATTTGCACGTTATATAAATTTTGTAGCAAGAGAAACTTGTATAATCCCATATATTAGGGGACACGCGAGAGAAGAATCGCGTTTAGAATATGCATTATTTAAAAAATTAAGAAGCCATTTATCGCGAGGTCGATGTTCATTTACTTTCTGTATGCTTTTTCTTCTGACTTATACAATTGGTCATTTTCTTAGATATTGTGAGTCACTTTAGGTACGTAAACGGGCTTGTTTCATTATAAAATTAAGTTTATTAACCTTTTTATTTTTTTTGCGGTACGTCGTATTGTTATTAGGTAATCGTCATTTGATGACATCAATTTTGATTTTTTCTTTTTGTAATTGGGTTTCAAAGGGGACATCAGAAAATTAAACAAAAAAAAATTACATTATCATGGGAGAGTCTAACTGAACGTTAAAAATTAAGTATATAACAAAATTGGATAGGAAATAAAAAAAAACATTAAAAAATTATTACATTTAGATTAGAGGGCGGTGAACGAAAGAAACGTCTTTGGTTATAGTTTACACGTCTTATCTCTCTTGCTTTACTAATCATAGGTGTATTTGTTTTAATCGATAAAGTATGTTCGCATAAAGCCAAATTTTTTAAGCTTTTACTGTCTGGCGAAACGTGATTCATCATTTTAATTAACAAAAATTTATCTATATTATTAGGTGTTAAGGGAAAATTTTTTTAAGAAAAAAAATCTTTATATTTTCAAAATTTTTATTTTAAATATTTGTTCTATAATGTAACAATACAATCTGCGATTTACTTGATAGTGTTTCAAAATTGCAACACGCCGTGCATCGTGATATTTAGACGTTAAATTTTGGACTTCGTATTATATATCGAAATTATGTAATGTTTAGGATTTTAGGAAAGTTAACATTTGAAGTATGCCATCCAGATATTTGTTAGATTTGCCTTTATTTTTTTTTCTATGAAAATCTCATGAATATTTGAAATTGCCTTTTCATGACGTTCCACGAAGTAACGAACAATAATGAACATGTGAAAAATATTTGGATCATATTTTAGTGATGAATGTGTGATTTTTCTTGGGAAAAAAAACGTATAAATTATTTAGACTTGTTAAATGTATTTTTGCTTTTGTAAGGTATTCAAAAATTTAACTTAAATTTATATTTGAACAAAAAAGTTGTTGAAGGAAACGAATGAATTGTTGGAAAATGATGGTTTTGAGATATGATTTGAAGTATACATTTTCTATATTTTAGATCATTTATCAAAATCTATCAAATCCTTTGTGATGAGAGCGAAAGAACAAGCTTTTGAAACGGAACAAGTGATAAAAATATAACATTATTAAATTTTTCGGTTTGTTTATCTTTGTAGGCGTCGTTAATTAAATGAAAAATTATTTGAGAATTGAAAAAAATTCACGAGGCCCGGTGAGAAGATGCTTTATACGAAACTTAGTTGATATGAAGATTAATGTCTATGAGAAACAAAAAAATTTGTGATGCGACAGAAATGCGTATCTACTTAAAATTTGAAACACTTAACGGTTAGTTTAAATTAAGTGTGACAAAATTTTAGATGGGAAATTTATAGTGATATTTTTTTCTAATTATCGTCATTTACTGCCAATCGTACTTGTGTTCTTTTTATTTTTTGAATTTTTTAAAATATATATTCGGCTTTACATCGGTGAAAAAATTTTTCTTTTATAATAATTGAGGTTAGTTAAATGTGTTCTATATTTTATTTATTTGGCCCGTAAATATAATTGGTTTTAAAAAACGATTCTTTCATCCCAAAATTAAGAACAATTTATTTTTTAAATTTGAAATTTCTTATATATTGGAATTATTTTCAGCAACCAACATTCGTAGTTTTACATATCAATTCATAAAAACTAACTCAGAAAAAAAATCGGATAAAAATTAGCTTTTGTATTAGAAGTATTTTTATATAGGCATGGTCGAAATTAATTTTTATTATTCCAATTAGAGCGTATGCTCGTAAGTTTATAAACTAAACTCTAAGACAGCTTTATTCAATGTGATTCGAATACGATTGCAAAAATCGGATCATTCGCCAGAGCTTTGTATTTGTAACATTTTTTTATTAACAAAAAGAAGAAAAAAAAGGAAAGAAAAATTAATTAATAACCAACGAAATAGAAATTAAGCGTACTGCACCGAGCAACAAGCGAAATTATTATAAAACGAAAAAAAAAGCAAAAAAAAAAATTATAGAAGATAGAAAAATTCCGCTGCGTACACACATATGAGAGATAAGCAAAGTAACTATGTATGTGGTAATTTGCAGAAAAGTGAAAGAGTAACGGGTAAACATAGCGACAGAGAAAGTAATGTTTTGTAAACGTTCGAACGAGTACGTGTTTGTGAACCGAAAGAGCCTTGTGTTAAGTGCCTTCAAGTACGACTTAGATTTTAGGCTAGAGAGATCCAGAGGCGCTGGGTGCACATCCAGCTGTGAAACAGACTTTTTACGGTATTATTATAATGTTTTCCACTTCGCCAAAAGTCACGAGAGCTCCAGATTCAACGCTTTGAACAAAGATATAATTAGAAAACAAAATTTCACGGTTTTTTTATTTTCTACTTTTTGGTCTTGGCCTTTGACGATGACAGTGAACCAAAAAGAACTTTTCACGTGACGTATACATGTGCAATCAAAAAGAGAGAGATAAATAAAAATTATCCGTTGTTGTTGTCGTCCCTTGTTTGTTGAACCTTTTCTCGCTTGTGTTTGGATTTTTCTGTGTTATTTCTTTTTTTAATACGAGGGACGATTTTATTGAAATTTTACCAATTTTATCGCTCGTCAAACGCACAAGACAGAATTTGTTTTCTTTAGTTAGAAATTTACATTTCTTTCTTTTTTTACAATTGAATCTGGATTTTTTTATATCGAATCTGAACTCTGGCGACTTTTGGTGTGCATTCTCGAGACCAGTGATATTTCTTTTAGAAAACTATTTATTTACGCCGAAGAAATAACAGAGAGAATAATCTCGACGACTCGCTATACTGCCAATGTACCCGCTATGTTTTTAACTGTTTTTATTTTATGTATGTACACGTTTCTTTTATTTTTTTCTATTGTAAACACAGAAGCGCTCAAACGTTTGCGATTCTTGTTATTTATGAAATCAAATTCTCGTTTCTACTAATTTAGTCAAGCCATTTGAAACCGTATAACGAATAGTCTTTTAATTTATGAATTACACACATACACACATACACACGAAATCACATTACTCAGAATATTTATAATTTATATAGTCCCTTTCTAACAGCTTTGTATGTTTTACTTCGATATCCACGTAGAAAAGTTCATCACGCATTAAAATGACGTTTCCTAGAGTTTCCATAAATCTATATACCACAGAAAGGAATCCAGTAGTCAGACACTGTAAACGAATATATGTATATGTTCGCAAAGACTATAGACTATATGAAATTTTTTACGTGGGTCAATCGCATTACTTCCCACGAGAATAGACTTTATTCCCCCCTGCGTGCACTTTGTTCGCTCCACAGTACAACTTATATGTTATGTGACATTAATGTAATACTAGTATACATGTAAGCGCGATACTTTTTAGTACAAGACCGTCTACATTCTTTCGATTTATTTTTTTTTTGTTTAATTAATCGATTGTATAGAGCGTTAGTTTTCTTTTTTTTTTCGTTTTTTAACTTAGCGAAAAGTTAAATCGTCTCAAATTCCGCTCAGCGCCTCAAAAATAACAAAAGAAAGCTCTATGAAATACTTTGTAATCGTATAATTCTTTTCGCCATGTATTTGCCAACGAACGATTATTATTATCATTATTATTTCGTCTCCATTTTATATTGATAATTAATTAATGATTATTTAGAAAAATATTATTAACGAATACGCTAAACAACAAAAAAAAAAAATGATAAAAAAAAACATAATAATCACAATCTTTCTAGATATTTTTGCTTCACGCGACGGAACATTTTATATATACGTATATGCGCATGGTGTAATGTGCACATGATATATACAAAACGTATTATATACGAATACGAACACGAGCGAGCAAATGAGTTAATGTTGTATGCACACATGACAATGTCGTGCGCACTGTATACCTCGTTTTTATTGTCTTTGTTGTTGATTTTTTCTTTTTCTTTTTTAATCGAAAACTTTCCATTTTTCATAATTTTCCAAGAATCATTCCGCGAATATTTGTTTTTAGAAAATCCACAATCTTTTTTTTTGTAACGCGTTAAAAACGCAAGCAAAACATTCAACAATTTAATTTTATATATTTATTTTTTGTATATGATATTGATATTTACACTTGCGAACATTCCAAACGCTCGCTTTTTATTTTTCATTTGTTTTAACAATTCCTTTTCATGACGTTGTAGAGATCCTACTGTATTCAATTTAGAGCAAAATAAAGTCTAGAAAGACAAAAAATAACGACACGCTCATTTATTCATCCTTGATCACGTCCCATATCAAATTACAAATATACACATTTCCGTTTGATTATTTCAATACTAACTGTTTAATATTTTTCGCAGGTGATCCTGATCTTCCAATACCCAGCTGATTATCTGCAACACGTAGTCTACGAGATAATCCGACAATTTTTGTACCTTCAATAAAGCAAAATATAAAACTCTTAAATAATGATTTTATTCTTCTATTAACCACTCCATATCGCTGGAAGCATTACCTACTTTAAAGTACATTCGTACTGACACGTTTATCTTATTTTTCAGGTACGTCGTGGGATCATCAAATACGAACTACGAAATAACCAACCAACCATCATTACGGACCGTACATTAAGAAAATTCCTTATACTATCCTGAACCACGAAAAAAAAACAACAAAAAATAATAAATCCTACACTCAACAAAGTATCTTTGAACGTTGACGTCATTCGTATGATAGTTGCATCGTAGCATATTGCCGATTCCAAGACAACATCACCACCGAGAATTTAGACAAGTACTCATCCTGCATATAGCGAGTTAAAAGATTGTCCACCCTGCAACGTAGGCTGCTCTCGCTCTCTTTCTCTATCTCTTTGTTTCCATCATATTCATCAATAATTGCTTCCCGCTCCTTTCATCCAGCTACCCGCTCCTGCCCGTATCACATATATATATATATTTGCTCGATATATTGCTGGCTTGAGAACTGAATGTTTTTTGGCATGGCTCGCGTCGTAATGCAGCAACAGCAGCAACAGATTTTATTTGCCAATGAGAAATTATTTCTCCGTCGCTTTTGCGCCACCGACGTCCCGCTAACTGCGAAAGGGAAGCTTTACGATGTGAATCTTTTGTCTTACTCTACTTCTGAAAAAAAAAACAAACTATACCGATATCTTTCGCTATATTCACGTTCTTTCATTAACGCACTCTTTTAACGTAAAATCAAAATTTTGCAAATTCTATCTCTATATATATCTTCTGATCTATTTCCATTCGTTATATTTACTCTTTTGTGAAACTTTTTTTCACCGAACATCGAAAGCTTCCCTTCCGGGTTGGTCCAGGCGTCGTCGTCGACGTAATTCTCGCACCACCATATCACCACTACCATATATCACCGCATCCTTTAACATCCTTTCAATCCTACCTGTCTTGTTCCTGTGTGCTAATCGCGAGTCGATCACGACTTTCTGCTTACTTCGTTGCAGGCTTTTTCGCGAGCCTTGGCTGGCGTGAGTCAACATCCACCAGCACAACAACCTCGACTTCCAGCAGTCGACGTGCCTCTAGAACAGCTACCAGCAGTGGTGAGGTGCCCGCACCATTGGCACCACAACGCCGTGCTCGCATGCATTGCGCCACTCGGCATCCTGGCCGTAACGGCAACAACAACAACAATAACAACAATAATAACAACAATAACAACAACAACAACAATAATACTGGCAGTCGTTCTGGTCTATCGCATCACCATCATCATCATCACGCGGGATCGGCTGGCGGCACTGATCGCGATCGACGACATAATTGTTCACGATGTGGCAAGAGCTACAAGAACGCGTACATATTGAAGCGACATCTGCTTTACGAGTGTGGCAAGGAACCTTCCTTCAGCTGTCCACACTGTACATTTAGTTCCAAGTACGAGAGAAACCTGAAGGCTCACATCAATCATCGCCACATCGACTTACAGAACAGTCGCGCCTGAGCCAAGCTCCAGAACCATGACGACGACGATGGGTGTTGTTGAGTTTTTTTTCTCTTTATTTTTGTTGTTGTAGTGAATATTGAATTAACTCGCTGAGGTATGTATATAACTTCATAGAAACGATGGAACGAAGTGTTCTTTATATTAGCGTTGTAAGGGGAAATGATTCGGTCTTTCGTTATTTAAAAAGCTACTAATTAGTTTTAGCCTTGATGGCGACGTGAGTCTTTTAAAAGATAAAAATACTTTTGTCGCGAGAGGCAGTTATTGATTCCAATGCGTGTATATGGACGGGTAAAGTAGTCTGTGGGTTACACGGTGGTGGAAAAAACGATCAGTGCCAAAAAGGTCGGTAGATTGAATCCGCATCGGTTACCGTTTTTATAATAAGTGCCAACTATATACCAAAGCTACGTGAATGTGTATATTATGCACAGCTAAGTAAATTTTACCGTTGTTTATTTCTCAGTTTTGCCTGATTTTACGGTAACCAAATATTCGTTTTTAGTTCCGAGCGATTAACGAAGTGCCATGTTTGATCTTTCTTTAGCTCTTATTCCTGGTGAAAAAAAATTATACTTGTTTTCAGTCGCGAAACGTGATTAAAGCATAGAGATGATTTTAATATATATATATACTTTTTTATCAGTACAAAAAGAAAAAATGTTAAACGAACCTTTTATTAATGAACTAGGTAAGAAATCACTAAAGTTCTTTGAAGCCGATTAAAGGAAAATTAATCGAATGACATTCCACCTTGCCAAAATAATAAAAAAAAAAGTAAATTTCATCGAATGTCCAACGCAATGAAAAACTCTTATGCATTATTTTTGTAAAGCACAAGTTCGAGGAGAATCACAAAACATGCGGCTGTTCCTCTTGAAATAAAGAGCATCGTTGTGACAATATATTGTTGAGTGTTCACAGGAGAAATTAAAAAAAAAAGTTATGCGTCATTCAGTTTTAAAGTACACGTGTTATTCTGGGTTTTACAAAACATGTAATGAGATAAAGAATCTCACTTACAAAGAGAGAACGAAATGTAAAACCGATACTGATTGGGAAGATCATTATAAAGATCGCATTTCACAATGTGTACACATATTGTGGTGACAAATTTTTTACTTGGTGATTTTAGATACACGAAGAAGAATTTAAGAGGCTAGTAGATGTAGGTAGAGTTATATCAAAATAACAAAAATATTTAGTTGTTAGCGAGAGCGTTACGAAGCGTAAAACTAAAATATTGTTGGGCCCTCTTGCTTATTATAAAGTATGACAAGCAGAAAAAAATGTAATAATAAAAAAAAAACATTATGCGCAGCGAAGAGATGAGCCCGTTGTTAAAATTTTGCCCAATTATTTTTGTATGAAGCGTAAAATTTTACAAAAAAAAGAAGAAACAAAAATAAATTGATTTTGATATACATATTGATTTTGGGTTTCCGCTAAAAAATATTATACTGATAAGAGTGTTCTTCAATCTAAACAAGAAAAACTTTAGCGTTTACTTTATCTTCAAGCATTAAAGTTTATTTAAAAAAAAAATAGTTAAGAAAACGTCTTCTATATGCAACGAATTTTAAATATTGTATTGAGTGATTGCGTATAGTCAG
This sequence comes from Torymus tubicola, assembly GCA_035583055.1. Taxonomy (NCBI): domain Eukaryota; kingdom Metazoa; phylum Arthropoda; class Insecta; order Hymenoptera; family Torymidae; genus Torymus; species Torymus tubicola. Next base: position 26,425,298 of record JAWWEQ010000055.1, read on the forward strand.
CAAAATATCCAGCTAATTTCTTATCTAGTCTAAATCCTACCGAAAATAATTTATTACACGACAGAAAGTAATAAACTAACTATAAGATGTCAGTTTAACCCTTTCGTGCCGTAGGGATCCAGTAGGACTCACTTTGTTCAAGATGATGTAAAACACTGAAATTAAATAATTTCTTGAACCTACCCATTTAATCGTATTTTTTCATCCAAGTGGAAGCCCTCTGGCAATTACAATTGAAATTTTTTATTTTTTTCCGTTTTGAATAATGCCAATTTATTTTAAAAAAAATAAAAATTTTGATTATAAAATTTAAAAATTTTAATTTATAAAAAATTCTATTAAGACCGTATGGGTCCTCCAGGACCCACTTGAAAAATAACACTTATCGCTACTTCTGACAAAAAAAAAGCGATGAATTGATCTTAGTTGAAGTATTTACAATTAGAATATACAAAAAAAACATCACTTTCCCCGGGAAAGGGGTCTCGACACGAAAGGGTTAATTTGCCGATAGAATGTGTTTTATTGTCTTTTTGTTTTTGAGAATTTCTAGTCCAAACAAACATTTTGCTGGGTGAAAATAAATATTTATTGGAGCAACAAATTTTAGAAAACAATATACGTATTGAAATGGAATATTATATATTATATATTATAGATACAATAGCAGTTGATAGGAAATCTTATTATCTATTTAAATGCCATATAGCACCTACGGCACATTTTAGTGCAAAGAACCGTGGACCTCAATGTGTTTGAGAAAATTTTTATGTTACTGGGGATACCAAATGCTTGGTCGAAGATAACATTGAATTTATTGAAAACTTCTACTACTATACTCAAAATACATTCATGGATATACGTAAAAAAAAATCACAAATGTTGTTTGCATAGAGCCAAGAGATTCCTCGTAAAAAAAAGAATCTAAATTTTATAAATGAATTGTCAAAGTTTTGACCAAGTACACGTTAATCCATTTACTGTAGTCATTAAAATTTTAAACTAATTAACAATTTTCCCATATTTCTATAAGATCTTCTCGATTTACTCTCAACTTCTTACTCTTCAATATCTTTTTCTTCTTTCTAATAATCATCTCAACGGAGCAACTCTGTCGACTGCGCATTCGACAAGTTAATCGCTATTACTGTGAATAGACTTCTATATAATTAAAACGTGGCTACTATAAAGAGATAATAATACTCTTCAGAGGCATTAGTGGATGTGTAATGTATAAAAAACGTACCAGATTTTTTTGTATATGTGTAATTCGACTTCTTCATCTTTTTCATTATTCTTTGTGTCTTAGTTTATCATTTAACATAACTTTAAAGTATTCAGATTTTTTATTTTCTAGTTGTATATTCTATGTATACATATTAATTTATTTGATTTTACATATGTTTTTTTTTGTTGATGCTTGTATAAAGATATTGCATAGTTGCCATATTAATACATTATAATGTTCAATAATATAATGACTTATTAAAGGTATGGTGATACAAAAGGATGTCAGCAAACAAAAACTTGACAATTTACGGTTAGAATTTAATACGGTAAAATATTATTTCACATTTTAAAGAACTATTTCTAGTCTTACTGTACCTATACTATTCATGTCCTCTTGTAGATGATACGATAAAATTAGTTGAGGAAATGATTAAATCCTCGTTAAATCAAACTGGCACTTCTTACTACTATTAGAGTTTTAAAACTTCGCCTGTTTTTTGTGTACGTTACAAATTTAAATGCCATATTCTACAGTTCTTGTTCAAATATACTAAATGAATCAAATTTAAAATAACATAGAAAATATTATCAAACTATAACTTCCACGTTCTTGTAATAAATTTAAACTTCGTGTACAGCCACGAAATTGCAGAATAATGCTGGCTTTCAATGTCTTCATTCATCAGCTTCATAGTCTGATTCTTTACTTCTGCTTCTTTGTGCCAACGCAATAAACTCTTAATCTCAGCTGAAGATATTCGCCAAATGAGCAAGCTTGAAATTCTCTAACATTCTACTACTTCTCAAACGACAAAATCTCGTCAAGTTCTGTCCAGATCTGATTGCGTTCACACGGCAAAATAAAGAGGTAGATTGAGTCTTCCAGAGATCCCAAAGAAAGTCGAATAGTTAATAATAAAAACGAAATGTGAAGTGTGACATAAAGCCAAAGCTTAGCCAAACAGGGAAAGATTATGCAAATGCCAAAACACATGTGCCGAATACTAAAATCTAAAATAATAACGACAATTGTGATCAAAATGCTTTTTGACGATTGAAACAAGATGAAAAAAAATTTGTTCCGCGGAATCGAAAGTACGCAGCGTAAAGACTGAATAATAAAAAAAAAACTAAATAAATAAACACATTACAAGTGAAGAATTTTAAATAGGTTTTTATTAATGAAACATAAAGACGAGACTTGGAATTGTGATTCTTGGCGTGCGTTAAAAAATTTTTATTATTTTGTTTTACGCGCAAAAAATGACCTAAGTATATGTGTATATTTCAGTTAAAGAAAAAAAGTACACATATTTATTCGAATAGAATGTTTTGAAAACAGTAGCGTGAGAATTATTTTATATTTTGCAGATTTATAGCCTAGCAAGCTAGCGTTTTCGTCGTTATACGACGAGCATCGGCGTTGCAAAATTTTAAACACTTTGCATGAAAAAAAATGCATTAAGCAGCCTGTAAATACGTTGAGCGTGTAATTCATTTCGAATTCATCATGAAAGTTTTTAAAAATCAGTGTTTATTCGGTAAATACTGACGAAATAAGGGTGACAGTAAAACATTTTAGCCTTTAAGATTGAGATAATAATTAGTATGTAAGTGTTCCAGAGGGCAAGGAAGCATGACAGCTGCGCGAGGGTTAGACTTTAGATATACACAAGATATAGGCATAAATATTGTTCATTGTAGAATTAAAGTGGAGGAAAAACTAAGAAAAAACATAGTGCATGCATAAGAAAGGGAAGGTGATAATAAGAATTCAATGATGGTGAAGTTTAAACGAGAATCTCATAAGATGTTTACATACGAATATATATTAAAATATATAAAAGAATTACTGCAATATATTATTTATATATTATATAATATAGTTTTCCTTTTGCAGACTTACAATCGATTATACTTTTGAATGTAACAATGATAATCGTTGTCTTAGCGAGATAAACATTTGATCAATAAAGAAATGAATTTAATTATTAAAACTATGTTATTCTTATTCTACAATCACACGACAAATATCCTAGACTTTGTTACGATTGATCATAAAAATCATTCTCATTTTGGTTATGTTACTTCATTATTCAATATGATTAAATAAATTATCAATTATTATGTTTATGTTTCAGAAACAATACATCGAATACTAAAATAAATCAATGATCATTTATTTTCTCCTACTAACATTTATTTATTTTTTAGGTTTTCTTCGTCGATCTTCAGTGAGGCTACCAATTTACAAATATCTACATTAAAAATACATCTAACTGCAAGATAAATATGTACAATACTTTGAAGAGATAGAAATTGGATTGCAGCGTAATATTTAAATGAATAATATATATATCTATATGCCATAAATGAATATAATTAAAACCAGGTCTTTTATTTTTAAAAGGTATATCATTTCTTTTTATAAATTTTATTATCAATTTATCGAACGTGTTAATAAATAATAATTTAACAGAAATAAATATATTTTCATAATAATTTTAAAAACATCCCGAGTGTAAAAACGTTTATTCATATTTTTAAAGTATGGGAGTAGAAAAAATCTATACACATATGTCTCTTTAGTCATACCTTTGTCGAAATTAACGAAATTTCTTTTAGAACATTATTTTTTTACTCTTCAATTAGAATTCTAAATTATTTATCCTTGTATTTTGCCATGTGTGATTTGTTTCGAAATGACTAGTTTTTTTTTGGTGCAGATGAAAAATTTATATTACTTTATCCAGGTTAATATCAATCGTATTACAATACATAAGATAATTACCAACTGATTAATTTTCAAATGTAGTAATGATTGATTGACCACAATAACCCGGACAAAAAATATCGATTTAATTATCTGTGTACATTAGTCTCTTAATTTTTGTATTATCAAAAATAATATTACTATTCTCTAGTGAATTAAATCTACTTAATAACAGTAAACTCAATAAAACTTCCGTGCTACCAATGAAACTAGTCATCAACTCATATATCCCCCCCTATCTTTTTTCTCTCTATCCTCTCAAATCCTAAAACAGCATATTAATACGCACCATCGTGCTTTCCTTTTCACTCGTGTCCTCAGGCTGGCTGCTGCCGTCGCCAAGCTGGAAGAAGCCTCGACAGCAGCAGCACATTCACTCGCCGGTTGATCCAAATCGTCGCTTTCCCTGTCCTGTCTGTGGCAAAAGTTACAAGTGGCGTGAGTCTCTGTTGAAGCACCGTCGCATTGAATGCGGCAAGGAACCGGCCTTCGTCTGTGAAGTCTGTGGCAATCGGTTCATGCACAAACACCATCTTGTCAAACATCGGAACGCCGTACATGCGCCCTTACCTCTGCCGTCCATCACACCGTTGCAGACCGATAATAACAATGGTACCGAGGCGCAGGGATACGCTTAGGGAGCTTCCGCCATTTTGTTGTAACAGGGGCGCTTGCTCAAAATGAAGCTGCATATGTTGCCGTACCATGGTTCGGGAACATATGTAAACTAGAGGTGTAAACGATAAAAAGTTTAAAAAGTTCTTGGGAAGAAAATTCTAATTTTAATTTCTGTTTTAATTTCTGTAAAATAATTGTAAATAATTAACATGATATTCTGTAAGCAAAAGTACTAAATACATTTTGCATAGTAATTTATAATGTAAATATTTTAACTAACAAAATATGACTTGTTTACATGCGACACCATTAAAAAAATAAGAAACGACCCTAGTATTTTAGTCGACTGAAATGACCATAAAATGGGAGAAAAATGGTAGAAAAATCGTTTCATCAATGGGAGAAAAATGGGCGATTTCTATCAAGGGAATATTTATTATTTTTAATAAACTATTTCGTTTTGTGAATAAAGTAGTAACTTTCATTATGTGCCAAGTTGCAAACAAATTAGCACTAACATAGAGACTGTTAGCTAGAAATAATAGATAAGAATGTTTATAAGTATTAATAAATTTTTTATAAAATCGACTATATGAAAACTATTAAATGCCATTTTAAAAAAAAAATCGTTATTATAATTATTTTTATGCTGACAATAATCCATAAAAAGATATGTTAACTAACATCTCATTTATATTTTCCATTTTCATATTAATATCGCAAATATTTATAATTATATGCAATAGAAATTTCAGCAATCGTATAAACACATACAAAAGTCTGTAACAAATTTTGTAATAAAATATATTTAATGAAAGCTCATATTTTTATTATATATTGATCTTCGAAAACGTACATTTATTTTTTTATATAATTATTTTGAATAGATGTTTCTTTTATAAATTTTATTTTTCTTTAATTCTATGCTGAACAAAATAATTTTGTATAATTTAATTTTTAACTTTCATTTTGTAGAGAATAATTTTATCTCGAGGTATACATATATATTTTTTAGTGGTAAGTAATATAGTTTGTGACGAAAATTTTGAATTTGTAAAAAAAGAATACATTATTTTACATTTAAATTATATACTTAGATTCAATACTAACTAATTTCTTTTTGTAGGTATTGCAGAAGTAAACATATATCAAGTTGTTCAGTAGTAAATGCGTACAAATATTCAGCAGCATCAGATACCACCAGCATTTACTAATTTAGTGTTGAAGCTATTGAACATAATTACACTACAGCATTAAAAAATTAATTACATATTGTTTATTAAAATGTATTATTGTTAATAAAATCAATGTACAATAATCAAAATTAATATCAATAAAAATTTTAAAAATGTATTTATATAATAAAAGTTTAGATATAATACGTATTTATTATAATATTAAATTATTATTTTTTGTGATTCCGAAAAATTTATCAATCTTTTAAATGTATGATTATGTATTGCATATTGACTTGCCTCAATTTTAATTTAATTTTAATTTCAGCATTTGACGTATTACATATATATTCCTATATCAATCAATGTTTTGCGTAGCTTATATATTTTTTGTAGTCCCATGTATAGAATATAAAAATTACTTTTTTTCAAATATATTTTACAGTTATTTTTCTCTTTATATATAATTTGTATTAATTATCAAGCTTTTTTAATTTTTTGCTCTTTCTGGCTGTACGTTATTTGTCTTGCATTTGTCTTGCAAGTTTAATAAGAAGGAATTGACATATGGTCGTATGGATAATTATACATAGCTTGACATACTTATGATGGCTATGTAAAAGCAAAAACTCATATCTAAAAACCAAATTTTACAAAAGAAATAATCCACGTTTTAGGCTATTTTGTTTAAATGATGGCCGTAAAAAGGATCTGAAATGGAAGGGTAAAAAATGTCTACAAGATTTTCCCCCATAAACAAATTCTGCAGAAAATGTTTCACATTCGTACAACAAAAATTAATTATGTTTTATGCAACATTAAAAAATCGGAGAAGATAATCGAAAAGGCCTCAATATGGGTGTTATCCTTCTCATATTTACATCTATACTGGGTATTTTGGTAGTACCATTTGTTGTATGCAGTGTAATGATAGTACATTGTGGAACAAGAGGAGAAGTTGAGTTTTTATACCCGATCTTTAGGCTTCCGTTCTAAACGTCTCTTGCCCCTTGTTATACATTGTATTTTCGTTTAAATAAGTCGTCTTTCGACTTTGAAGTCAACTGAGTGACTATATAAAAATTTTTTTAAATTTGTGTGTGAGTATTTATTTGTAAATAGTTTAATTGAATTATGATTTTTACCTTAATTTCATTTCATTTCGTACAATAAAATAATATGATTTTTTGGTAAATACATTATGACTATGCAGTCCATACAAAAGATTGTTTTTAGCGTTAGAACAATACAATAGTTAACGGTTTTCCGTTTAGTATTTTTATGCGGAAATTCGACTAGAATATTATAAGCTTTGAAAATTAGAAATCGATATCGAATTCATAGCTTTATGATTAAAAAAAAACAATTAAATATTATTTACTAGGTTTTGTTGTACAGTAATAACAAATAATAAAACTTTGTAAAATTTGCTTTATTTACATTTTTAAAGCTTATAATATTACAATAGCATTTTTACACAAACGTATACTAAGAAAAATTTAGTGCGCAAGAATGCCCGAGTGATGAGACGCTAACTCATGAGCAGCCAATGGCAATACAGTATTGGGGCGTTACATGGCCTATTGTTATGGTTCATAGTAACGCCCAACAGCGCATTGCATCAATGGCTGCTCTACATGGTCCTCTTGTAATTTAGACACAATATGGGCGCAATGGTGCGTACTAAATGTTTTCCATTTGCTGGATTAAAAAATCGTTAATAATTCCATATAATTATTTACTGTAGTGTTAATACTAAGAATTAATGTTCATGCGAAGCTGCATAGCCATAACATCCCTATCCTATTAATGCTTAAGTCTACTCTGAGAATCCACTAACACCGTAACCATTAACCCGTATTATACCAAATTGTGGAAAAATTTCGAATTTTGCAATTTGTTTAAACAATTATGCAAAATTAACTTTTTTCAGAATCTGACACCGAAAATGGATTTTACGTCTAAAATTACTCAGGAATTGACTTCTTTTTTCGCAAATATCTAATTTGTTCATTTATAATATTGTTATAAATAATCAGAATCAGTTAACTAAATGGCCTAGGACTCCTGATGCCTCGCTAGCCAGCTCACTCTGCCCATTATTTATAACAATATTATTAGTGAGCAAATTGGATATTAGCCAAAAAATCAATTCTTCAGTCATTTTGGACGTATAATCGATTTTCGGTATTAGTTTTTGAAATAAGTAAATTTTTCATAAATTATTTAAACAATGATTATATAAACAATAATTGTTTAAACAAATTCCTAAATTTATAATTTTGCCACATTTCGGTATAATTTTGGCCAATATCCCATTTTGCATATGCAAGTTTTTGAAGTGTGCAGCTTCGAGGAAAAAGACGTTTTTTAAGCATATATTAATAAATTTACAATTAATTTTTCTTGTACAAATATGAAATATTTTTTTGCAAGAATTTCCGTTAAATTTTTCTGTTGACAAAACTTTGTGGTTTCTGAAATCCCTGTTAAAAATTCTATAATTTTTTTTCTCTACGGATAAGTCTTCCAGCAGACATACAGTCTCATTTGTCTGGCAAGATAGCCCACTTTTATCAGTTGTAACTACTTTCGGTTTGTCTTACCTGGAACCGTAGCGTACTTACTGTCCCTGATCCCTACTATTAGCCTATGACCACTTGGAAATTCCTTCCAGCCTAGAGCTTAGAGAAGCGGACGTACCTGTATAGTAGTCCCGCGCGTTTTTCCACTCACGATCTCTCTTTTGTAGATGAAGACGAGTATGAAGAGGACGAAAAGGAATCAGCAGCCATCGAGATAGCGCGCGCACGGTCGATGCTGTTCTATCGTCAGCATCAGACCACTAGCAGTGGCAGCAATGCATTTCAATGCCCCAAATGCGAGAAGTCATACTCGTGGCGCACATCCTTACTGCGCCACTTACGCGAGGAGTGCAAGGTTCTACCCCGCTATTTCTGCCAACATTGTGGCAGGCGCTTCAAGCGTGCTTATCATCTGCGCAGACATCAGGGTTCGAAGCGACCCTGTGTCTTCTCTGATTTTGTCGTCTAAAGCATTGGATGGATGAGGGCAAGGGGATAGGAGAGATTGGGAAGAACGTCATAAAAACTCGCACAATTTAACGCTTAGCTTATCAACTTTTTATGTCTATTTTTTATATAAGTATTTTATTTCCCGGTTATGAGCGTTCCGTATGAAGAGAGAGAGAGGGAGAGAGAGAGAAAGAGAGGGAGGGGTTGGGAGAGAGAGGGGGTAGAGGGGAGTAGGAGCAGTAAGTACAAGAGCAGGGGCGTGTGAGGACTGAAAAAATAGTGAAAATGAGTGAGAATGAGAATAGTATATTACCACCTAGGGAGGAACAAACACGAGCTGTAGGGTCGAAAATATCACTTTTCCCATTCCGTGCCGGGAAGGAAATTGGTACCTTGGGGCGGGGTATGGTGAAAAGATATATAGTGTAAGAATGGTATAGAGAAAGTAAAAGTGAGTGGGGAGGAGAAAGATATATAGTGTAAGAATGGTATAGAGAAAAAAAAGAAAGCGAGAGAGATAGAGAGAGAGAGAGAGAGAGGAACCGGAAAGCGACAAAAGCATACTGAAAACAGTCTTGGGTATAGTCACTGTTTCCGGGCAACAGCAGCGCCGCACAGGGGCAACTGGTGGCAATTTTTGTACAGCAGCTGAACAAAATTTTGTACTGATGAATAGGACGACTTTGTGCAGCGTTCGGACGAGACTATGCTAGTCAAAACTTGTTTCAGTACACGAGGGAGAGAATGTATAAAATGTGCTAATTTAAATATTATATCAGTTGTTATTTTATATACGGAAAAAATATTCCTCTTAAAAAGTACTATAATCTTGAGTAATCGTGGGACAAACTCACCCTTTCACGAAATTTAGTAGATTTCTATAAATTATTAAAATAATTCTATTAAAAAATAGGTAAATATTATATGTACGACAAAAGGACCCACCCTCCCTCCCTTAATAACACACTTTCATACATAGAGACTAAAGAAATTATCTACTTGTGGGTTATTTCTTTAGTATGTATCTATTTTATATGTATTTTATATTTAGTATGTACTGTATTAGATAGTGTATTTATAAACGCCATCTAGTGGCGGCTTTAAAAATTAAATTTGTCGTACATATAACAGCGGCCTAAAAAATAATAGAAACTCTTTCAAAATTTTGTATTTTGGCTATCAAAATTTACTAGAAAATATGATAAAAATTTGATGTATGTAACTTTAATTAGAATACAAAACAATTTTTAGTAGAGGTTATACTTGAAGTTTAGTGGTCAGTATAGTAATTTGGTGCGCCGTCGGTAAAGCAGAATACAACATATGTAGCCGAGTTGAAAGGTTATACGTAAGTGAAGCAGTGGCCGAGTGGTAAAAGCGAAGCTCAGTAATGAAAGGGTCGAGGATTCGAATCAGCTTCTCGGCGTTTTTTTTTCTTCATAAATATCGAAATCATGAAAATCACTATATCGTATTGTAATATTTGATGGAGTCTTAGTTTGTCCTACGATTAGTAGAGCACTATAGTAAATTTTACTAGATATTTTCTGAAATTTTCGTAAGATATTTCTCTCCGTGTATTTTTTGCAAGATTTTAATCAAAGCAAATTCTTCAGGATAAATTTTTTAACTTAAAAATAAGGAAGTTACAGTGCACATGAACAATATGTCGGACTCAATTACTTTTCTCCTCTATTTAATTTTTCAAAATATTATTCACCAAGTTTGGTTTGTAGAGTCTCTCAAAGGAAAATGTCGATAAATCGAAACATAGACGGACTCAGGAAATGGCGTTCGAGACGTTCCAAGCCTGGAATGTTTCCTAAAGAAAACGTGTCTTCAACCTATCTTTACCTGAAGTGAAGCCGCGTCCCTTTAAGAGACGCCCTTAATGCTTAGAATCCTGTATACAGTAAACGAAAGACAGGCCCAAGGAGCGTGGCGTGTATATGGGCCTCTTTCACATTCGTCGACATTTTAAAATCGTTTCCGTTTGTAAATTAAAAATAATTGTGAAAAGTATGCGCCGTAATATTCCGATGAAAATTAACCGACTTATGTTTGTGTGCACGAAATAGTTTAAATAGTGAATAGTGATAGTGAATAGTGAAATTTTGTGAAATGTTTCTTTAATTTTTGGGGTGTTAAAAAGGTACAAAATATAATGAGTCTTTATTTATTAACTATAAGCTAGATTATTATTTTTCATAATGCTATAATTATGTGTGATACTTATTTTGATAGAAATGTAAGAAAATTAAACTTGAAAATAAAAAAGAATCCTGAAGAATTTGTTAATTAATATTAAATAATTTTTGTGATAAAACATGATTAGACATATTTTTTATTCGTCATATTATTTACCATGATTCACAATATTATGGTGAATTCGACACATTTTAAATGCTGATGTATAATTTTGTCAAATCATTTTTGCGTGCTCATAGTATTTTGTCTAGTCTTAATTAATTGTAAAAAAAAACGTGTTCAAAGTTACTTGGCTTCTACTTTTCATATAATAATATTAAATATCATTTGATTTTTTAAAATGGTTCTATATTTGTTTTTATGGAATACAAGATAATAAAAATTTCCACAATTTTTAAAAACGCGTTGTTGTAGTTAATTTACCTTCCTACAATTATATGATTTTATAATATATTATAGTCACACATTTTTTCCTTGTATTATTTTATTTAGCATTATAATTTTTTTTATACATTTTTAAATAATACTCTATCAAAATATAACATATATATATATATATATGTTATATTTTGATAGAGGGCAGTTCAGGTGAATCGAGAGGTCAAAATTCTTTTTTCTTTTAAAATCATCTAAATCGTTTCGTAACCATCCCATATGTTACCCTGAATTTTTTCAGATTTTTTTCACTTCTAGTTTTTTGGTGGCA